>JAWPHD010017729.1:0-43178 GCA_037043455.1 Cyrtodaria siliqua | reverse complement strand
CAGGCCGTGAGGAAACGTACAAGCGTCCGTGACATACCGTGGACTTAAACGTAGTGCACCGTCGGGTCTCCGGGGCTTCGGCTCGTTTCAGCTCACGGTGTGTAACGGATACCTTAATAGACCGTAAGAAAACGTAATGATACCTAACAGAACTTGAGTACCAAGACAAAAACTGTCCAAAATCCCACGGCGCACTACGTTTTGGGCTGCCGTGGCTGCCGTGGTCGCCTGGAACATAGTGTAAACGTAGGGTTACAAACCACCAATTTTTGACGGAGTTATGGCCCCTTTTCAACTTAGAATTTGCCCAAAAAACGGTGTCCGGACGATAACTCATGAAAGGTTCGACGGATTTAAATGATTTTGGGTACACGGGCTTATGACCATAAAATACAAGTCAAGTTCGTCTTTGGTTACAAACCACCAATTTTTGACGGAGTTACGGCCCCTTTTCAACTTGGAATTTGCCCAAAAATCGGTGTCCGGACGATAACTCATGAAAGGGTCGACGGATTTAAATAATTTTTAGTATACGGGTTTAAGACGATACAATACAGGTCATTGATGGAGTTATGGCCCCTTTTCAACTCAGAATTTGCCAAAAAAAAAGCTACAATCAACTCTGAGGAATCTGCTAATTTGGATTTGTTTAAATGTAAACAATTTATAATGCATCATCTTCATGACCATGTCTCTTTTTATTACACTTATACATCTTTGACTTGAACGGTGTAACACACAAATTTTTGTTAGTCTTCTTCCCTGATCACTAACAATATTGAAAACTCTCTCCTCTATATTTCCTGTTCAGCTATTTTTATTTCTATAATCTCTGTCGGGGAGTAGTAGTAGTTGGGAGTAGTAGTAGTTGGGAATAGTAGTTGTTGGGAGTAGTAGTAGTTGGGAGTAGTAGTAGATGGGAGTAGTTGGGAGTAGTAGTAGTTGGGAGTTGTTGGGAGTAGTAGTAGTTGGGAGTAGTTGGGAGTAGTAGTAGTTGTGGACATTTCGTAATGTATACTGAACAAAAAAAGTTTAGCACCACATGTTAGGGACATAAGATTAAACATGAACATTGGTATACTTGTTTGAATATATTAGAAATGCTTGGTAAAAATCGTATTGTTTTATTATTTTCTACACGAAGTGTCATAGTTACCTCCCATATATTAAAAAAAACTTATTTCATTAAACAAACGTATTGTTTTAAACAAATTTAATGTCTGGCATTTACAAGACTTGCCCATTCTGTCATTGTTTAAAAAGTACTGACATGTGTTCACAAACAAAAACATTCTAAATTTGGGTATTTTTAAAATTACCTCCCTTTTCATTGAAATGAGAACGATTTTCGATAACCTATAAAAGTATGTTCCCTTCATATTTGCTTTATTTTTATCACCGACTTCACTGACAATTGACTTTGTAGCATTATTATTGGTCATATCTATGCATTGACTCCAGACATACACGGCTTTGTATCTCGTCTATGGAAATGTCATGCATTTTATGTCCTAAATTTATTTTGCTTAGTATAGAAATATGAAATATATATAACTTTATGAATGGGCATGTTTGTTCATTCAATAATGTATATGCGTTATATTTTCCTGAAGATATATTAAACTTAACCAAAGCTTACAGATTTATTTCCATATTTTTGAACTATAACCTGTAAAAAAAGGGGGTTTCAAGTCGTCCATTTATTTTCCATTTTTAAGGTCAATCTGTATATAAAACTATTTATTTGTATTTTCAGGTTTTTAGTTTACACATTTTCATTAAAACACTACATATTGTCCAGAATGTTCAGTCATGTGTGTATGCGTGATGACGTAGGGACACATGGCAATGACGTAGGGACACATGGCAATGACATAGGGACACATGGCAATGACGTAGGGACACATGGCAATCTTGCAGTTGTTATCCAACATTACAATTAGCGTTCGTTTTATTAATCTAGTACCATTTTAACATGCTCGCATGTATATTGAAAGGAAAAAGAAACGCAGGGTGCGTATTTCCGCTATATATTGCATATACTGCACACTTAATTCCATACATATTCCAAGGAAATCCCAAGATGTTTTGTAAAAAAAAAAGTGCAGTTAGAGAAAGGACAACTGTGATGTTGTAGACGTTTTAATCACAGTACACGTTGTAACAAGAAATTCATAAATGCTGGAGTTCCTCTTTGAAAAATTGAGCCAGTTCAGTACTGTATTTAATGTTAAGTGATTGCAACATTTAAAGCCTAAGTTTGCTCATCTGCTTGAGCCAAATGCGCATTCTGACGATAATGAAACTTTAAAGGGGTAACCATTGGTGTGTTCAGTGCTGTTTAAACCTTCTTTCTAAAAGGACAGGCCTAATGTCGCCTTATACCATTCGATTAGCAGTAGCATATTAAACATACAATATATAGCGAAAATACGCACCCTGCGTTTCTTTTTCCTTTCAGTATATTAAATAAATATCTTAGTTTTTCAAATTGTCTTCATTATTTTACCAAGGGCGTCCGTGGACGAGTGGTTAGAGTCTCTGACTTGAAATCACTTGCCCCTCAACACTGTAGGTTCGATCACCAGGGGCCTAGGAATCTTTATGTGAGGAAGCTATCCAGTTAGCTTGCGGAATGTCGGTGATTCTACCCAGGTACACGCCCACGCACGGACATTGCATGTAGGGGCACCTGGGTCTTCCTCCCCCAGTGAAAGCTGGAAAGTCGCCAAATGACCTTAGCTGTTGGTGTGACTATAAAATCCAATTCAATATAATCAACAGTTAGTAACATGAAAAAACAGTTTGCTTCATACTATTCTTATAGTTAAAATTCATGATTGAACAAATGCAGGTTATGTAGAAAAACTAACGGTACATCGGCCATTCGTAAGAATTGAGGGTTTTTAAGATTTGATTTGTAATTTTGAGTTATCTTACATGTAACCAATTGATTAACCGCTGCGGGTTCGAATCCCACTGGGAGCTCGACTTGTAAGGAAGTGTCACTTACAGTGTTGATTCATACTGTTGCGGGAGGTGTACCGTACTGGTTCTACCCAGGAAAAGTGGGTGGTCTGCATCCACTACAAAACAATCGACCGTCCTATATAACCTTACTTGTGTTGAAAAATGACGTAAAACACCATACAAAACTAACAAACAAACGATTCAAAACTCTTTTTATGGAGAATACAAGTGTGAAGGAAGATTATCTTCAACATTTTTTGTAGCTCTTCTTGACCATTCCTTTATTTGAACTTTCTTGGATCTTGGATGTGCGTTGTAAGAGGTGCCATTAGCCATGTTAAAATAAGGGAATATTAGGCTGTTTATGAGTGTAAATGGCTCCTGATTTGAAACTTGATGCATGTACAAAAGGGTGTTTCGTGGACGCATGCGCAAGGTATATAGGTGATATAATCGTTAATATTAAACTATTTCCGATATTGGAATTAAGCTTTTTGTGCATTATTAGAAGGTCAAGGATGGGGTCGAAGTCCTGCATTTTAATACGTTCTACTGTAGAGGGCCTGGCGTATGTCCTTATGATACTTTTCGAAATCATAACACCCATCCTCATGAAGCTTACATTGCCCTTGGTTAAGAGAAAGAACCATATTGATGTTGGGGTCAGTAGGTCAAAGGTTAAGGTGCCTTGATCTTGAATGGAAATGCACATTCAGCGATATGATTCCGGAAGTATAATACCTTGCATCAAACCTCATTCAGTACCTTTGGTGAGAGAAGGAACTCTATTGATTTTGGGGTTAGACGGTCAGAGGTCACGGTCACACTGACCTAACAATGACCCAATCCTAAAAGACGTTCGCGCTGAAACGTTTAGACTAATATACCAGCAGTTTTAAAACTATACACACATAATATTCATTGCAAACCCCTTATGACATACTAACGCCACATAGACCTGCAGTTTTAAAACTATACACACATAATATCCGTTGCGAACCCCTTTGACATACTGACCATGTGGGGTTAGTGTGTCAAAGGTCAGGGTCACCTTTTTTAACATTTTAATTCGACTTTTGATGGGCATATGATGTACCGTTTGTGGGGCTCCTGCTTGATGACTTCTTAATGGTTGTAGTGTATTTGGTTGATGACACTGTTGAACTGTTTGTTTCGTATTGGTATTACTTATGACTCATTAATTGTTCTGTTTAAGTAAATTAGTATATAGTGGCAATGTTTTAGTCAATTAAATAGATTAATAAGCTAATACATGTTTTCCTTCCTTTATTTCCATATAGTAAATAGAGCGATACGGTTTTAATAAAAAAAAAGCTACTTACGGGCGTGCAGACATGCGTCCACATACGGGCGTGCAGACATGCGTCCACATACGGGCGTGCAGACATGCGTCCACATTTCGGATAATGGGAGTTGTTGAACTTTTTTTAATTGTGCTTTAACCAAATTTTATGTGAAGCTTATGTTTTCTGAATAGTTATGGTTCTTGCTTTTCTTACAAAAAAGTGTTGGTTAAAGTTTAGGTGCAAGTTGTTGATATAGTCTCTAACGTGTGTTGGCTGTTAATCAACTTCGGTGTGAAGTTTTGTATCAGCTAAGCTTGGACAAGTTGGGGATATTACACTACAGAGTTGTGGTCCTTGTTTTATTGAACAATTATGTATTATGTTCAACATGTTTATATTAATGAAAGCTTTGACAAGGTCAAATACCAGTTATATCCGACTTGACACAACACAGTTATGGGCCTTGTATTAGTTATATCCAACTTGACACAACACAGTTATGGGCCTTGTATTAGTTATATCCAACTTGACACAACACAGTTATGGGCCTTGTATTAGTTATATCCAACTTGACACACCACACTTATGGGCCTTGTATTATTTATATCCAACTTGACACAACACAGTTACGGGCCTTGTATTAGTTATATCCAACTTGACACACCACAGTTACGGGCCTTGTATTAGTTATATCCAACTTGACACACCACAGTTACGGGCCTTGTATTAGTTATATCCAACTTGACACACCACAGTTACGGGCCTTGTATTAGTTATATCCAACTTGACACAACACAGTTATGGGCCTTGTATTAGTTATATCCAACTTGACACAACACAGTTATGGGCCTTGTATTATTGAGAAACCGGTGAATTTAATTTTGTTTACATGGATAAATACTGAAAGGGGACATCAGTTTTATTGAGTTTGTTCATGAGAGGTAAAACTTGAGTAAATTTCTTCGGAATTTTAGCAGTTTTGTTTAACATTAGCCACCATTACATGTACTATAAATTGCCAAACCTTAAAAATCTTCTCGTGAATCATGCTTCATCTTGTCTCCAACTGAGGCTGCTGTCGCAATATAATCTAATTTGATGTATTAAAAATGATAAAAATGGTCCTATAGAAATCACAGCTCCCAAACGCAATGGCACCGTAGGTCCTAACTGCAGCAAAAACAAAGAGCAAATTAAATGTACAATGAAAAGGACACTACACAACACAACGAGTGGTGAAGACAAGGTTATCGACTTAGAATGGTCAGTAGGAAATAAGGCCTACTGGTTAGCTTAAATCGATTGTATGTGTACACAAACCCATTTCATTTAATTTCTTCTCATGAACATCTATACAGATGTTAACAGTCTTTATAAATCAGCAACACAAGTAGAAATTCAATTCGAATAGGACATGTAGCATTCAAGGACCCCAGTCAACCCAAAACACGCACAGAAACAAACGACAACAGGACATGTGGCATTCAAGGACCCCAGTCCACCCAAAACACGCACAGAAACAAACGACAACAGGACATGCATGTAGCACTCAAGGACCCCAGTCAACCCAAAACACGCACAGAATTAAACGACAACAGGACATGTAGCATTCAAGGACCCCAGTCAACCCAAAACACGCACAGAAACAAACGACAACAGGACATGTAGCGTTCAAGGACCCCAGTCAACCCAAAACACGCACAGAAACAAACGACAACAGGACATGCATGTAGCACTCAAGGACCCAAGTCAATCCAAAACACGCACAGAAACAAACGACAACAGGACATGTAGCATTCATGGAACCCAGTCAACCCAAAACACGCACAGAAACAAACAACAACTGGACATTTTGCATTCTAGGACCCCAGTCAACCCAAAACACGCACAGAAACAAACAACAGCAGGACATTTAGCATTCAAGGACCACAGTAAACCCAAAACACGCACAGAAACAAACAAAAATTCCAAAAATGAATAAAATGCAGGATATGACATCACAAGCATAATATTGTTGAATAAACGTTGACCGATGACATCACCATTCATATGCAAATAACCAACCAGATATTCACTGGTCATTTAGAAATCTTACACTGACCAATACATGATTGGTTGGCACATTTAAAAAACAATACACTGTTTTGTAAACAGTCAACGTTCGTGTAGGGCTATCGCCTTGGAACGGTCAGTGGCAAAAAATGTCGATGGTGGTTTAAGCAAGATTCTAGTGTGCACCAGATCTCACTCTAACCCTATTGCCATCCCAATAAAACAGGACAATGTAAATAAAGATTTCCCCGCCAGGTTATATTCTCTAACAAACAAGGCAGCATTAATAGGCAATATGAGTTAAAATAAAATCATCTCTCTTGTCCTAGATTTTACTAATTATTTCACCATTTTCAATAGATAGATGTAAATCAAGAAAATAAGCATCAGTCGGAAGTTCTTTAGGATAGATAGTATTAACCATGTTGTAAAAGGAAAGATTGTCAATGTTCAGTATGCCATCTAGATACCGAGAGGTGTCATTAAAGTCTTCAATTAGATCTGCCTGAGCATCTGGTGAAAGATTCAACATGAAATCTCTTTCGTAGCAATACAAGAACAAATCTGCGACAAGAGGTGCACAGTTGGTTCCCATAGTGATACCAGCAACTAGTCTATAAACGGTAGTTACATACCTGACTTAAATATTATCTTATAGAAAATGATTGCTTCACAAAATTTTTGCCAAGTCAACACATAATGTAATTGTCCAAACTGCCGTTAGTAAAAAAAGGAGTCTGCCAAAAAACGCACGAACTATAATTACACAAATGAATAAAATGCAAGATATGACATCACAAACATAAAAGGGTTGACAATAGAGCTACCGCATCGGAGCAGTCAGTGTAAACAAAGGCTGCTGGGGCATAAACCAGGTTCTATCGTGCATCAAACCCCACTCTACCCTATTGTCGTCCGAATAAAGATATCCCCGCCAGGTTATACTCTCTAACAAACTATGCAGGATTAATAGGCAATAACGTTTGTTAAAGTAGCAATCCCGTCAACAACAGCCAATTATTACTACTTATTGTACACCGTTTCTAAACCTACTGATGATGAGGTATACATTACATATTTGAGAATCCCAACTCCTAGGCACTATATAAACAGCTTTAACCAGCCAGGCAAACCCGCAAAACTGGAGCGTCGAATTAAGAGTTACCAACTCATAATTCATTTTACACAGTCACAAATAATTGGACAACCCGTGAAAACGACCTATACTTCTAATCAGCACATATTCATTATTATACGACCTGAACACCTAGATACACTTTTGATAAAGGGCTTTGTCATTTAATTTTACCGTTATTTGGATGATTATTTTCTTTAAAATGGTGACCCTGATTTCCAATTTGGCCCCGCTGGGGGATCACAGTTTTATATATAAAAAAAAAGAAGATTTTTGTTGATGCTAAATAAACGACTTTTCCTGTCCAGTTGTTACAATTGGTATGGGACATCATTTTGGACAAACAGAGAAATGGTGGTGGGGGGGGGGGGGGGGGGGGGGGGGGGGGCTGGGGGTGGATGTGGAATAGTCGTGTTTGGTGTTTGTAGTACAGGTGATACTTGCCTATTTCACATCCGGTTGTAGGAAACAAACGTCACTTCATCTATTGTCAGCCTTCTGGCGGGAGGTAAACATTACTGCTAATACCCAGGAATAACTGAGTGGTCTGCCGTTAAACGCCAAACAAACAAACAAATCGTAAAGAAAGATACAATGGTGGTTAACGTCTCACACCACAATTAATTTGCCATAGGGTCCCATTGTAATGTTTTTGTTCGTGGCATAGAGATAAAAAAGATTTTGCAACATGTATTTATGCTTAAATTCTTCATTGATCCAATATCTGCATGCTATTAACTTTTAACGAATATTTACCAGATTGAACTTTTTTTAATTTCATACTTGCGTGACACCTATCAAAGTTTAGACAAAAATACAACCCCGTAGAGATTAGACCCATGATGTGTAAAATGAGGCGGAATTAGCTAGAAATCTTATATCAACATGCATTTTTCTGGGATCTCTTCCTAAAATGCTGTAGATTTAGAACCTGGTAAAGATAAATCGATGTATCCTGTAAAATGTAGAAAAGCGAACTTGTTTTTTTTTTATCTACCTCCTTCATCTGTAGGACAGGAGTATTCAAGGGAGATAATAGTGGTGTGAGTCCTTGTGAATCTGGTTGAATTTAGACTATGTATTGTTAGCCAGCACAACGTCCACATGTCCTATTGGTCCTTTTTATAGTTATTGCGGCCATCTTGGCGCGTTGACATTAATTGTAAAACCATGCAAGGTATTGATCATCCATGTGAATTTTCAAATAAACCGTTTAAAATAATAGTTAACGAAATGGTACGGACAATGAATAAGTCACCATGCCATAAACTATATTGGTCTTTAAAAGATACGTGGCAATCTTAAATCATTTTGTATCGAACATTACAACTAATATCTCGAGCGATACGTGGCAATCTTAAATCATTTTGTATCGAGCATTACAACTTATATCTCGAGCGATACGTGGCAATCTTAAATCATTTTGTATCGAGCATTACAACTTATATCTCGAGCGATACGTGGCAATCTTAAATCATTTTGTATCGAGCATTACAACTAATATCTCCATTTATTTATCCAGCACCATTTTGCCTTTAAACACGCTTACATATAATTAAGTAAATTAATATATTCAGCTGTTAGTAAAAAGACAATTTGCTGTGAACTTTGCTAATAATTAATATTGGTGATTGCACAAATTGAAGTTATGTTGCAAAACTAACGGGACGCCGCGAGTTTTAAACAAGTCAGATTGCCGTGTGCACCTTGAATGCTACATTTTCTGGTCGACTTTAATATCTACTTTCAAGCTAAATAGCGTCGTGGTATTTATTTACATATAGTTTTATCCATTTCAGGAACTACATCAGATGGAATGCCGAAACTTCCAGTCGACGACAGACTCAAAATAAAAACAAAGAAATCCCTTACTGATACTTCAATTCCCGTTCTTAAAAAGGAAAAAGATGCCATTCTAAAATTAGAAGACGCCCCAGATAATAAAGAAAAAATCCAAACCGCCTCCAGCGATTTCTCACCAGTGTTGTTAAAGAATTCGACAGAGCTTATTCCAGGTCAAAGTATATCCTTAGTTGAAACCATAACTACGTGCTATATCTGTAGACAGGAATTTCCAAACTATGAGTCCCTTAAAACTCACATGTCAAAACACTGGGGCGCAAATGATCTCAGTGAGGAAACAGGTGATGATGTGGTAACATGCGGTATATGTGACCTAAAGTGTAGGTCTGGGGCGATGCGTGAACATATGAAAACACACGAGTTTCTTATCATCAGACCTAGCATAAAGAACGCATGCAGTCTTGCCGTTGATTACGAACACTCTCGCACATTATTGGAGCAGCCAATGCAGTCTAACGAGATGTTATCACAGTCTCACGAGATGTTATCAGACAATGACGTTGTCAATTGCGGGATTTGTGACTACGAGTGTATGCGTGTAGACTTGGCGTCTCACATGGAATGCCACAATAAAGAAGCAGAGTCGCAAAATCTAGATGACCTTTTCACACAGGTCGAGTTTCCCAATCGTTCTAAAAGTAAAGGATCTAAACTGATGGTCATTGTGTTTAAGTGTAACAATTGTAAATACACGGCGTACAGACGGAGTCGAATGAGGGAACACGTGCAGTCATGTGCCTTTAAGGTTCCACAGTTTGGTTGCGAAACATGCGGTAAGCTATTCCGAGCAAAGAGGTATCTGGTTCTACACAGAAAGGTCCATGAAATCGAAGACGGGTCTTTGCCTAGTGCTGGTTTGCAGTCTCATGGAAGTTCTAAGGGTTTTATATGCCACAAGTGTAACTATAGGACATACCGAGGCGGGAGATTAAGAGAACACATGTTAGTGTGCGGAGTGACAGAACCAAAACACTGTTGCAAGGTATGCGGAAAACTATTCAAAGCAAAGAGGTATTTGGTAGGTCATATGAAAGCCCATACACAGGGGTACTACACTTGTCAAAAATGCGGTTACAATACTGACCGCAAAGGACGCTTAAACGAGCATCTACAGTCGTGCATGGCAACAGGGTTAAACTTCCAGTGTAACATTTGTAATAAGTCATTTAAGGCTAGGAGAAATCTTGTGGCACACAAGAGGCGAGCTTGTGCGAAAAGCGAACATCTGAACGAAGAGGCTCTTCAAGATGCCGAAGAACTGCCAGATGATGACGTTCATCTTGATAATTCACAGACTGACGAAGTAACAGAGGTAGATGATGGTGAAGGTGGTGTAAGCGTATATAATATGTTACTTGAAGAGGATGACATAAATGCCAGTAATTTGAGCATGTTTAATATGCCGAATGAGCCACAGTCTGATGATGCGGCTGACTCGGATGTGAAACATGAAAATACGGACACTGACAATTCGGCAGATTGAGCTCTTTGATGAAATATTAACACTTTCGCTAACGAAAAGTTGTTTCAAACACGTTACATAATTTCGTAGATAAAATGTAAAGTTGACCATGTTTATGTGTTTAATACTATTTTGTAGTGTGCACATCTTTCTTTTTATTTGCCACGTGCCTGGCAAGACTATACACTCAAGTGATATGAAAACGCAACACGGGAATTTCCGCTATATATTGTATATACTGCACAACTTAATTGCACATAATATTCCAAAGAAATCCCAAGATGTTTTTTTAAAAAGAAAGTTGCAGTTAACTAGAGAAAGGACACAACTGTGATGTTGTAGACGTTTGAATCACACTACACTATGTAACAAGAACTTCATAAATGTTGAAGTAGCTCTTTGAAAAAATGAGCTATTTTAGTACTGTATTTAACGTAAATAGTTTGCAAAATGTTGCATCCTAAGTTTGCTCACATGATTGAGCCAAACGCGTACTCTGTGAATAATGAAACATTGAAGGAATACTATTTGCTGTATTATTTGTTGTTTTAGTATTTCTACCAAAAGGAAAGGTCTTACGTAGCCATGTACCATTCGATTAAAAGCAGCATATTGTACATACAATATATAGCGGAGATGCCCCAGTTTCGTTTTCATATCACTTGAGTGTAGTAAACGGACAATTAGTAGTAAATTCAACGTCACTACAAGCAATTTTATCTTATTTTTGGGGTTGACTCACTAGTATTGGCAGTGAGATTGATGTGTAGCCTTTAGAGGAAGAAAAAGGTGAAAATGTTTGTTTGTTTGTATGTTGTTTTACGTTATTTTCATTACATGTACGGTTATATATGACGGTCGAGGTGAAAATGTAACTGTCCGTTTACTTTTTTGATGGAAACATTGACCAGTCGATAAAAGAACAATGCAGAAGAAAACAGTTATCATTATAATAATTTTGAACAATAACCAAACTGAATGAATGTGGAAGATGGCATCGCTCACATATGGTACAAATCTGTCCATTTCAGAGAATGTAAATAATTAAAGAGTTAATGTAATTACTTTGTTTAGAACTCGTTAAATACAATGCAAAGTACTGACAAGTATTGCCTATATTGCTGAACGGTAAATATCCTTGAATGCTACTTTTCCTGTTCGATTTTTATATCTACTTTTATTGGAATTATGTACATATCAAGCTTGTAAATTCTTTGTGATACATAGTATGTGTTTAACCATGTGTATTGTATCTAACAATTGGCAAGCTACCTCCTTTAGAATGCCCTTTAACAATAGTGCGCCTTTTATTTGGAAACCTTTGCCTTTATCCTTAATAGCATTAGGGATATTGCGTTCATCATGGTTATTTCTGCTCGGAGCCTGCTACACATTTTTTGTATTTCTGATGTAACTGTAGTGATGATTTTTTTTGGAAATGAAATAATAATTGCTTAGTGTTAATTGAGTTAACTATGAGGTGGAACGATACTATCAGAGTAATCCAACTGAAAGGAACAATGGAGGAAGGGAAATGGGATTATTTTTTACAAGGAATTGAATGACTAATGTCCCTCAATGCATGGGCAAATTTTAAAAAAAAAAGAAAGAAGGAAATACTGATGAAATAGAAGAGGATGAAATGGGGGAAATTAAACGTTAGGTAACAAACACATGGTAATGACTGTATGTTTAAGAGCATACGTAGTCGATCTTAAAGGGACTGGAGGCGATCTCGAAAAGTGATTGGTGTCAAAACAAATTATACAACATTTTAAGAAAACCTTTATAATATGCTTCAATTTCTAATGAAATGTGCATTTGCATTAAATTAAATCGCAATTTATCTTAATGTTAATTATTGTTAATGAAATGTTTGTTTTGAAAAGCTTGACGACTGGCTTGAGTTTTGTTGCTAAATCGTAAATATTAATGTAAATGGCGATTATACTGCATGCTAACAGTTGTGGAGTGTTCACTATATCAAGATATAAGAAAAGAATATGTTAACAAATATTTTTGGAAACGGCCAAACATACCAAAATTTATTGAACTTATGACAACAGAAAACAAGAGTTTATTAAAAAAACTGTCCGTTTTCATTTGTAAAAGTTTTAAAAGAAGAGACGACATGTTTTATAAATAAATATCACTTTTCTCCATTTTTGTCCACAGATATAACTGTGTTCTGATCAGTACTTAGGAATATTAATTTAAAAATATATATTAAACACTTATATATTTAATAGTTGTCAAATACTTTTTAACTAGTAACATATACAGATGATCTTGAAACTCACCTATGAAATTATACAAATTGTCATTAACTGGAAAATATTGTGTGTATTACATATACATGTTTATATGTATGTACTATTTGCATGTGAACTGTTGGGCGTAATGCCTTATGTTTGAATAAAATATCTATCTATCTATATACAATTCAAATAAAGTATACTATTGTCACAAAACAAGAATGTATAAGAGCCTTTAAGCATGATGTGAATTGCTATTAATGATTTATACTTCAAAACTAGCCGAGTCGTCTAGTTTTCCAGATCAAATTATTTCATTAATTAACAATAATTAAATCGTATGGATAATGACTCCTAGTTTAGTGCTTGTACTCGGAATGTGAATCTGAATCATTTCATATGATATGATGATTGTGTTCGTATTTGGATGGACACCCATAATGCTTCCATATCGCCTCCAAGCCCTTTAACACACGTTGCTACATAGTCTAGCTTGTTTTGTTGTTTGTCGTTTGTGTGACGAATGTGAGACGAATGCTATAAACATCCAAAGACACTGTTACGTTGTTATCTAGATTTTACAGAGAAGTTGTATTAACATGATAATTATACATATTTATAGGTTTTATGTCTGCTTTGTATATAAAAGAGAATTAGAGAGTTTTCGCTTTATTTTTTAAATATTATATAGGTAAATGTTTTATAGAAATACAGTTTCTAGTAAACGCTTTTAGGCATTTTATTCATGTTATTTACTTTTAATTAGTTTTTGTTATATATTCTCCTATTTGTGTTAGCTGTATGATTTGTGGTTTCACAATACGGATTGAATGTCTTCTTGTCCGCTTCGCCCGTCAGATGGGGACATTTTACCGGGCGGTCTTCTGTATTTATCCCAGAATACGCTGCAGATGGAGACATTTCACCGGGCGGTCTCTTGTATTTATCCCCGAAGACGCTGCAGAGGGGGACATTTTACCGGGCGGTCTCGTATATTTATCCTCTGAACACACTGAAAAACCATAGGAATCTTATCGATTGTAAAAGTAGGACACGGTTCCCCGATTCTAAACACGGTTCCCCTATTCTAATGTAACCATCCACTCTCTCGACACGGTTCCCCGATTCTAAACACGGTTCCCCGATTCTAATGTAACCATCCACTCTCTCGACACGGTTCCCCGATTCTAAACACGGTTCCCCGATTCTAATGTAACCATCCACTCTCTCGACACGGTTCCCCGATTCTAATGTAACCATCCACTCTCTCGACACGGTTCCCCGATTCTAATGTAACCATCCACTCTCTCGACACGGTTCCCCAATTATAATGTAACCATCCACTCTCTCGACACGGGTTCCCCAATTCTAATGTAATCATCCACTCTCTCGACACGGTTCCCCGATTCTAATGTAACCATCCACTCTCTCGACACGGTTCCCCAATTATAATGTAACCATCCACTCTCTCGACACGGGTTCCCCAATTCTAATGTAATCATCCACTCTCTCGACACGGTTCCCCGATTCTAATGTAACCATCCACTCTCTCGACACGGTTCCCCAATTCTAATGTAACCATCCACTCTCTCGACACGGTTCCCCAATTCTAATGTAATCATCCACTCTCTCGACACGGTTCCCCGATTCTAATGTAACCATCCACTCTCTCGACACGGTTCCCCGATTCTAATGTAACTATCCACTCTCTCGACACGGTTCCCGATTCTAATGTAACTATCCACTCTCTCGACACGGTTCCCGATTCTAATGTAACTATCCACTCTCTCGACACGGTTCCCGATTCTAATGTAACTATCCACTGTCTATGGGCCGTCTCGATATAACATGATAAACATTGTGTTGATGAACAGTTAAAGAAGAAGTCAATTCTTATAATGCTCATATAAACTAAATACTGAAAAGCGAATCCTGTCGACTGTAAAGAAAACAAACAATAGAAGAAAGTAGCATACCCCGTTTTATTGAGTCAGGAGGTAATTTAAGATGCAATGACCCTTAAGCGGTATATTCCAGAAATTAATGGATGGAAGCAGAAGAGAGATAATGTGCAAAATGAAACCAGACTTTAGCTTTGCACTCCCCAGTGGGTATTTTTTCGGTGCCCTTTGATTACTTTTCATCTGTTTTTATCAGTAGACGTAATTTATTTTTAGCATATCAGGTGTGTATCCAGGAGTTCTTGTTCGAGAGAGTTATCTTTTGGAAAAAAAATGCAATAAAAAGATGTTTTCAGCACTATATGAATAGTCTATCTTTTGATGACCGTTGTTTGAAGGAGCCGTTTTCTCTAATTCTAAGGGTGTTCTGATTTAATGTTTAAGGCAAACTCTGTATTATTTATTTTACTCTACCCTAGAACCTGGTTTAAAACCCCAGCGGCATTTTTTGCCACTGCGGTAGCCCTATTGTCAACCCTTTGGTGTTTGTGATGTCTTATTTGGTCTTTTATTCATCTTTAAAGTTGTTCTTTGTTTCTGCGTGTGTTTGTGGTTGACTGTCGTCCTTGAATGCTACTTTTCTTGTTCGATTTTTATATCTCCTCTCAGTGTGTAGTAGGGATGTTAGCCGAGTCCGCACCTTCGTCTCATAGACACTCGCCATGTATACTGTTGAAGGTATGCTTTTATTTTCTAGTGCGAATGTTTTACTTGTAACAACTGACCACTATAGTTTTATTTACTAATTGCTCTTGTTTTAACATTGTCCCTCTTTCTTTAATATAAACTCTGCAGTTTGTTTTTCATGTGAAAAGTTTCTAGGCCCATTCTGCATCACTAGAGCAGTGGCAGTAAAACTATAACATGGCTCCAGCGTATTACTAAATAGACTGTCTACAATATAATTCTCTGCAGTTCAGGGTGAGAAGGTTTAGGCCCGTTCTCCATATTTTATCTCGATGTACATGGAGGATGAGCCTGGTATGTTCATTCATGTTAGGCTCCACATAACCTTTCAATTCAACCATTATGCATGTTTTTATGTAAATGGAGTGTGGGCCTGGAACCTTCATTCCTGTTCGCAATACATAGTTTTGTGTTTGTGCGTCGTGAAACCTTATTCGACTTTGTTTTCTTCTAAATTATATGTTAATTCCGGTATTTTTTTTTTTGACATTTTGACTAATAAATGTTGACCAGAAATTATAGATTTTTTGCATGGATTTTGTCATATCATTTGCTTAAATGCTTAAATTGGTCACCTTCTTGAGTTGTTGAAAATGCTAATTCGTTATGATGCAATCACGCATCCGAATGGAGCGTATGACTGTTAAGCCGGTCCCCATGAGCACCATGTTATTGTAATACAGAGCAAGCTATGAACAAATGGTTCATATTTACATCTGAATGGTTGTCGAAGCAGTGCCCAATGCTGGGATATAAGCTTCCAGGTGATGGCGACTTCTTTAGTAGAAGCGTAAGAGGGATTGCTTGAAACCCTCAACTGTTTTTGCGCGGATTACACTATCATCCAGGTGGTTCCAGTTTTGATAAAAAAAATGAGTTCTTATACTGTGGTGTGTTAGCACTATTTATCGTGTAACATTCTCTATTGTTTGTAACACTTTAGTCTATAATACATTAGGAAAGAGTCACTGCCAACTATTCTGTAAAGAGCATTTTCAAAATAACAACACGGCAATATAATAATTTTCAAAATAACAACACAGCAATACCATAACATCAATTTCTTCTTTTTTTTTTAAATTTTAAAGTTAAGTCCGAATGCAGAAATAAAATTATACAGTGTTGTTGTGTCGTCCGCCGTCCACAAGCATGATTTCCCCAGTGATGAAGGAGGAGTCGTCGGAGGCCAGGAACACAATTGCCTTGGCTACGTCCACAGGAGCTCCGACATAGCCAAGAGGGTGTTTCTCCTTTTGATTTTACATGTACTGAAAATGAAAGCATATTATAAACATGTATAACCTTTTCCACCGATCACCTGATCCAGAGTATTAGTTTATATGTTGTATACCAAACAAAAAGCTCGAAGGGTTGTATTTATACATATATTACATGTTCTTAATATATACGGAATCATAAAAGAAAGTGTGCACACATTTTTTTGGAAATATTTAAAAAAAAAAGTTGCAATAACAAATTAAGCGAAACAAGTTTTGAAATTAACAAAAGTTATGTATTAATAAAGTAATGAGACATTTGTATGAAAGGTTCCCTCGCTAATAGAGTAGTGATACCTTTGTATGAAAGGTTCCCTCGCCTTATAGAGTAGTGATGCTTTTGTATGAAAGGTTCCCTCGCTAATAGAGTAGTGATACCGTTGTATGAAAGGTTCCCTCGCTAATAGAGTAGTGAAACCTTTGTATGAAAGGTTCCCTCGCTAACAGAGTAGTGATACCTTTGTATGAAAGGTTCCCTCGCTAATAGAGTAGTGATACCTTTGTATGAAAGGTTACCTCGCTAACAGAGTAGTGATACCTTTGTACGAAAGGTTCCCTCGCTAATAGAGTAGTGATACCTTTGAACGAAAGGTTCCCTCGCTAACAGAGTAGTGATACCTTTGTACGAAAGGTTCCCTCGCTAACAGAGAGTAGTGATACCCTTGTATGAAAGGTTCCCTCGCTAATAGAGTAGTGATACCTTTGTATGAAAGGGAACTAATAGATTAGTGATACCTTTGTATGAAAAGTTCCCTCGCTAATAGAGTAGTGATACCTTTGTATGAAAGGTTTCCTCACTAATAGAGTAGTGATACCTTTGTATGAAAGGTTCCCTCACTTATAGAGTTTGAGTTTCTCAAAGTCAAATAAGAGCAAAACAAACATTGTAAAATGCATGAAGTTGAATATTTTGCCTGCAGTTGAACGGAAAAAAACTGTCATCTTGTTAATTGCTGGTTTCCTGTAATGTCACATGAATGTCAAATTTTTAACTTCTTCGCAAGCATCAGATAACACTATTGAACACACTGATGACGGCAAGGTTAACAGCAATCGTTATCAGGTTTAAAATACCAAATTGACATTGCCGGAGTAATACTATTGCGGGGTAATACAACCACTGCAAATCCCACTAGATGCAACTTCATGTTCATTTTTATAATGCCCATTAAATGTCTTCATCATGACACCGCGTATGCAAACTTGGAAACGTGGCACCATCATAAATGGAGTGTCTTCTATATAATTTGCACCAACTCTGAGTTCTGCAGGTTAGGAAGTTCTAGGCCCATTCTCCATAGTTTATCTTGAGGTAAATGAAGGATGAGCCTAGCATGTTCATTCCGGTTAGGCACCATATAACCTTTCATGTGTTGGTGCGCCATAAAGCTCAATTCAATTCAATTGATCGCTATTTTTATATATAAACTAATCATAACACTTGCCTCCAAGTACTTCATCTCGCTCATTCCACCTTTCTTCTGTATATTTGTTCTTATTACACCTGGACTGAAATTAGAAAATATTATTATTGTGTTAACAACTTTAACTTTCCTGATCGCCTTTAGTCCAGGCAATACACTTCCACTAGCCTAGGCCGTCCAGGCAATACACTTCCACTAGCCTCGGCCGTCCAGGCAATACACTTCCACTAGCCTCGGCTGTCCAGGCAATACACTTCCACTAGCCTCGGCCGTCCAGGCAATACACTTCCACTAGCCTCGGCCGTCCAGGCAATATACTTCCACTAGCCTCGGCCGTCCAGGCAATACACTTCCACTAGCCTCGGCCGTCCGGGCAATACACTTCCACTAGCCTAGGCCGTCCAGGCAATACACTTCAACTAGCCTAGGCCGTCCAGGCAATACACTTCCACTAGCCTAGGCCGTCCAGGCAATACACTTCCACTAGCCTCGGCCGTCCAGGCATTACACTTCCACTAGCCTAGGCCGTCCAGGCAATACACTTTCACTAGCCTCGGCCGTCCAGGCAATACACTTTCACTAGCCTAGGCCGTCCAGTCAATACACTTTCACTAGCCTCGGCCCTCCAGGCAATACACTTCCACTAGCCTCTGCCGTCCAGGCAATACATTTACACTAGCCTCAGCCGTCCATGCAATATACTTCCCCTAGCCATTTGAGGTTCAGGCAATACGCTTTCACTTGCCATTTGCCGTCCAGGCAATACACTTTCACTAGTCTTGGCCGTCCAGGCAATACATTTGCACTAGCCTCGGCCGTCCAGGCAATACTAGCCTCGGCCGTCCAGGCAATACACTTTTATTAGCATTGGCCGTCCAGGCAATACACTTCCACTATCCTCGGCCGTCCAGGCAATATACTTTTACTAGCCTCGGCCGTCCAGGCAATACACTTTTACTAGCCTCGGCCGTCCAGGCAATACACTTACACTAGCCTCGGCAGTCCAGGCAATACACTTTTACTAGCCTCGGCCGTCAAGACAATACACTTCCACTAGCCTCGGCAGGCCAGACAATAAACTTTTACAAGCCTCGGCCGTCCAGACAATATACTTCCACTTGCCTCGGTCGTCCAGGAAATATACTTTTACTAGCCTTGGCCGTCCAGGCAATACACTTCCACTGGCCTAGGTTGTCCAGGCAATACACTTTCATTAGCCTAGGCCGTCCAAGCAATACACTTTCATTAGCCTTGGCCGTCCAGGCAATACACTTTCAGTAGCCTCGGCCGCCCAGACAATACACTTTTACTAGCCTCGGCCGTCCAGGCAATACACTTCCACTCTCCTCGGCCGTCCAGGCAAAACACTTCCAGAAGCCTCAGCCGTCCAGACAATACAGTTTTAGTAGCCTCGGCAGTACAGGCAATACACTTCCACTAACCTCGGTCGTCCAGGCAATACACTTTTAGTAGCCTCGGCCGTCCAGGCAAAACACTTTTACTAGCCTCGGCCGTCCAGGCAATACACTTTCACTATCCTCGGCCGTCTAGGCAATACACTTTCACTAACCTCGACCGTACAGGCAATATACTTCCGCTAGCCTCGGCAGTCTAGGCAATACACTTTCACTAGTCTAGGCCGTCCAGGCAATACACTTTCCCTAGCCTTGGCCGTCCAGACAATACACTTCCACTAGCCTAGGCCGTCCAGGCAATACACTTTCACTAGCCTGGTCCGTCCAGGCAATACACTTCCACTAGCCTAGGCCGTCCAGGCAATACACTTCCACTAGCCTTGGCCGTCCAGACAATACACTTCCACTAGCCTAGGCCGTCCAGGCAATACACCTTCACTAGCCTTGGTCATCTAGGCAATACACTTTCACTAGCCTTGTCCGTCCAGGCAATACACTTCCACTAGCCTAGGCCGTCCAGGCAACTTCCACTAGCCTCGGCCGTCCAGGCAATATACTTTTATAAGTCTTGGTCATCTAGGCAATACACTTTCACTAGCCTTGTCCGTCCAGGCAATACACTTCCACTAGCATAGGCCGTCCAGGCAACACACTTTCACTAGCCTCGGTCGTACAGACACTATACTTTTACTAGCCTAGGTCGTCCAGGCAACACACTTTCACTAGCCTCGGCCGTCCAGGCAATACACTTTCACTAGCCTTGGCCGTCCAGACAAAATACTTCCACTAGCCTAGGCCGTCCAGGCAATACACTTTCACTAGCCTTGTCCGTCCAGGCAATACACTTCCACTAGCCTAGGCCGTCCAGGCAATACACATTCACTAGCATTGGTCATCTAGGCAATACACTTTCACTAGCCTTGTCCGTCCAGGCAATACACTTTCACTAGCCTTGTCCGTCCAGGCAATACACTTCCACTAGCCTAGGCCGTCCAGGCAATACACCTTCACTAGCCTTGGTCATCTTTCACTAGCCTTGTCCGTCCAGGCAATACACTTTAACTAGCCTCGGCCGTCCAGGCAAAACACTATTACTAGCCTCGGCCGTCCAGGCAATACACTTTCACTAGCCTCGGCCGTCTAGGCAATACACTTTCACTAACCTCGACCGTACAGGCAATACACTTCCGCTAGCCTCGGCAGTCTAGGCAATACACTTTCACTAGTCTAGGCCGTCCAGGCAATACACTTTCACTAGCCTTTGCCGTCCAGACAATACACTTCCACTAGCCTAGGCCGTCCAGGCAAAACACTTTCACTAGCCTGGTCCGTCCAGGCAATACACTTCCACTAGCCTAGGCCGTCCAGGCAATACACTTTCACTAGCCTTGTCCGTCCATGCAATACACTTCCACTAGCCTAGGCCGTCCAGGCAATACACTTCCACTAGCCTCGGCCGTCCAGGAAATATACTTTTACTAGCCTTGGTCATCTAGGCAATACATTTTCACTAGCCTTGTCCGTCCAGGCAATACACTTCCACTAGCCTAGGCCGTCCAGGCAACACACTTCCACTAGCCTCGGCCGTCCAGGCAATATACTTTTACTAGCCTAGGCCGTCCAGGCAACACACTTTCATTAGCCTCGGCCGTCCAGGCAATACACTTTTACTAGCCGAGGCCGTCGGATGTGGTCATAAGCCTGGTGGTCCCGTGTATCGGAGTATATACTTCGAGAACATTACCGAACCATTATTAGGAAACTATTTGCATTACGTGGTCCCGCCTTAATTTCATTAAGCGAAATGAAAGCTTATATTAGTAGGATTTTGTAACGGATATTTCGACAGTAAAACACGTTTAAAAAGTGGATACAAGTGGAAGAATAATGGTTCAAACACTGAAATAGATTCAAACGCTGTATGTAACAGTCACATTTGATGAACAGGTTTTTTTTTTCTATGTTACAAAAGTTAGTCCTTGAGAAAGCAAAAACTTACTTTATCGAATTGACTCTAACGCCTTGTCCAGCAACCTCTGAAAACAAAAAGTTAACATAAGGTTAGCCAGTGAACAAAACCCATGACAAGCCGATGATCGGTGAAAAACCATTGTATCTTATTCTTTTTTATATACAGTTACAATAGTTTTGCGATAAACGGGGATCTGTTGTATGTTACTTTTTTTTATATCAATACGAACGTATTCGTGCTGACCCGTTGACGGGAACGTCATATGCTTAATAATATAAGCATTTGTAATGATTAGTAAGAATGTATCCCTGATTGTAATGGTTAGTAAGAATGTATCCCTGATTGTAATGTGATTGTAATGGTTAGTAAGAATGTATCCCTGATTGTAATGGTTAGTAAGAATGTATCCCTGATTGTAATGGTTAGTAAGAATGTATCCCTGATTGTAATGGTTAGATGTATCCCTGATTGTAATGGTTAGTAAGAATGTATCCCTGATTGTAATGGTTAGTAAGAATGTATCCCTGATTGTAATGGTTAGATGTATCCCTGATTGTAATGGTTAGTAAGAATGTATCCCTGATTGTAATGGTTAGATGTATCCCTGATTGTAATGGTTAGTAAGAATGTATCCCTGGTTGTAATGGTTAGTAAGAATGTATCCCTGATTGTAATGGTTAGTAAGAATGTATCCCTGATTGTAATGGTTAGTAAGAATGTATCCCTGGTTGTAATGGTTAGTAAGAATGTATCCCTGATTGTAATGGTTAGTAAGAATGTATCCCTGATTGTAATGATTAGTAAGAATGTATCCCTGATTGTAATGGTTAGTAAGAATGTATCCCTGATTGTAATGGTTAGTAAGAATGTATCCCTGACTGTAATGGTTAGTAAGAATGTATTCCTGATTGTATAGTTAGTAAGAATGTATCCCTGACTGTAATGGTTAGTAAGAATGTATCCCTGATTGTAATGATTAGTAAGAATGTATCCCTGATTGTAATGGTTAGTAAGAATGTATCCCTGACTGTAATGATTAGTAAGAATGTATCCCTGATTGTAATGGTTAGTAAGAATGTATCCCTGACGTTAATGGTTAGTAAGAATGTATCCCTGATTGTAATGGTTAGTAAGAATGTATCCCTGATTGTAATGGTTAGTAAGAATGTATCCATGATTGTAATGGTTAGTAAGAATGTATCCCTGATTGTAATGGTTAGTAAGAATGTATCCCTGATTGTAATGGTTAGATGTATCCCTGATTGTAATGGTTAGTAAGAATGTATCCCTGATTGTAATGGTTAGATGTATCCCTGATTGTAATGGTTAGTAAGAATGTATCCCTGATTGTAATGGTTAGTAAGAATGTATCCCTGATTATAATGGTTAGTAAGAATGTATCCCTGGTTGTAATGGTTAGTAAGAATGTATCCCTGGTTGTAATGGTTAGTAAGAATGTATCCCTGATTGTAATGGTTAGTAAGAATGTATCCCTGATTGTAATGGTTAGTAAGAATGTATCCCTGATTGTAATGGTTAGTAAGAATGTATCCCCGATTGTTATGGTTAGTAAGAATGTATCCCTGATTGTAATGGTTAGTAAGAATGTATCCCTGACGTTAATGGTTAGTAAGAATGTATCCCTGATTGTAATGGTTAGTAAGAATGTATCCCTGATTGAAATGGTTAGTAAGAATGTATCCCTGACTGTAATGGTTAGTAAGAATGTATACCTGATTGTAATGATTAGTAAGAATGTATCCCTGATTGTAATGGTTAGTAAGAATGTATCCCTGATTGTAATGGTTAGTAAGAATGTATCCCTGATTGTAATGGTTAGTAAGAATGTATCCCTGATTGAAATGGTTAGTAAGAATGTATCCCTGACTGTAATGGTTAGTAAGAATGTATCCCTGACTGTAATGGTTAGTAAGAATGTATACCTGATTGTAATGATTAGTAAGAATGTATCCCTGATTGTAATGGTTAGTAAGAATGTATCCCTGACTGTAATGGTTAGTACGAATGTATCCCTGATTGTAATGGTTAGTAAGAATGTATCCCTGATTGTAATGGTTAGTAAGAATGTATCCCTGACTGTAATGGTTAGTAAGAATGTATCCCTGATTGTAATGGTTAATAAGAATGTATCCCTGATTGTAATGGTTAGTAAGAATGTATCCCTGATTGTAATGGTTAGTAAGAATGTATCCCTGATTGTAATGGTTAGTAAACATGTATCCCCGATTGTAATGGTTAGTAAGAATGTATCCCCGATTGTAGTGTTTAGTAAGAATGTATCCCTGATTGTAATGGTTAGTAAGAATGTATCCCCGATTGTAATGGTTAGTAAGAATGTATTCCTGATTGTAATGGTTAGTAATAATGCATCCCTGACTGTAATGGTTAGTAAGAATGTATCCCCGATTGTAATGGTTAGTAAGAATGTATCCCTGATTGTAATGGTTAGTAAGAATGTATCCCTGACTGTAATGGTTAGTAAGAATATATCCCTGACTGTATAGTTAGTAAGAACGTATCCCTGAATCAATGTTTAGGTAACATCGTCCCCGTGTGGTTGCCATGGTAGGATACAACCACTGCAATTTCACAAACACACTGTCACAAGAAGAGGGGTAGAACCATCCATTCATATTCATTTTGTCATTTTTTTATCATGCTTATTCAAGGTCTGTATCATGAAACTACGTGTGGAAACGTGGCTCCATCGTAAATGGAGTGTCTACTATAGAATTTGCAGCAACTCTGCAGTTCTGCAGGTAAAACGGTTCTAGGCCCATTCTCCATGTTTTATCTTGATGTAAATGGAGGATGAGCCTGGCACGTTCATTCCTGTTAGACGTCATGTGTCTGTTTGCCTTAAAACCCAGTTAAGTTCAGTTAGTTAACATCCATTACGAAACAAACTCAAATATTGGAAGAAAAATATAGGCCCCACTGAAATATTGTACCCAAACCCAAGAGATATTAGTCCGGAGCAATTGCCTGACAAAAGAGTCAACATAGCCTTCTAACTCATCCGTAGAAGATTTGCCACCTGAGTATGTTAGTGTCCAGCCCAGTTGTAGTCATGAATTGTAGTAGATGTAATCCCGGTATGGAATCACATCCTGGTCTTAGGGTACATAAATAGTTCGTATAAATCTTGCATGTTTCCACTTTGAATAAACATTTTTTAGATGCTGATTGCTCTCTATGTGCATCCACCCGAACACACACTTGAAAGTCACTGGTTGTAAATATTTTATTCTGTGTTTTCTGTGGTTTATTCTGGACAGTAATGTGTATTCTTTTACAGACAACTAGTTTGGGAAAGTTTTCGAATGCTTTAGAAGTGATGACAAACATTTGAAATGGACTATTTCACTCTATATTTAATAGAGCTAAAATTCACCGGTCTATAACCGTTATTCAAGATGGCCACCAACATGTGATAAGCATTCATTATTATTGATTTATCGCATAACATTTGTACCAATATATATATTTATAAAACTCTACCGGTATGAGTTTCGTAGATGGACACTTTATCTCATGCGACCTTTGGTAATATATGTCAAAGTTCAAGGTCAAAGTCAAGAATTAAAGGTCAAATGTAACATTTTAATTTGATATCGTCAATTACCCCTATCTAAACGGGGATGTTCCCAGAGCAACATCTTATGGAGTATGTTTATTAACTTGTGCTTTTTTCTTGTAGTCGAGTTAAGGATTGTAATAGACCTGTACGACTAACTACGGTAACGATTACGGTAAGGATTACGATAAGGAATACCGACTAAAACAGAGGGGTTTTCTCAACAGGCAATACTCATTGAATGTTCGACCAAGCGTTTGCGCAACACTACAATATATAGACCAATGAAATTTATTATAGACACTGCATGAACTTTTAGCAAATAGTGGGTGGTCTGCCACTACTACACAAAATCGACCGTCATAAATATAGTGAAAATAACGTACACCACCATTCAACCAAACAGCCAACCATCATTGTTTTAGAATTTATTAAACTAGTTGGCATACATGATATGATGAGATGGTTTACAGAGCAATATATACAATTTTTACAAACGACCAAGTTATTCGCCATGCTTCTTTTCTAAGTCTCACCTAATAAGGTTGATATTCGCTTCATACCATCTTTGCAAACTGGTTTAATTAATTTAATAAGTTTTGCTTTCGCTTGATAATTTCCTTTGAAACAATATAGCGTTTAATCTCGAATATATTTCATTTTTCAAGTAGGTGGCTCGGTAGGTGGCCCAAGTTGGTACGCTCGGCTGCGCAGGAATAGAAAGTGGCTATTCCACTTTAAGGAGGTGAACGAACTGTACGCACTGCTTGCATCCGGTGTGTCTTAAGAGAAACTGGATATTCCACTGCATGAAAAGACGCTGACAGTAGTGGTTTCTTTTTTGCATTTTGTTATCCTGATACTATTATATCGACGGGAAAATAATATAAATACAAATATTAATTCAGGCCTGCCAAATCTCCGGATAAAATATTTTTCAGTCGCATTCCGGATCACCGGATTTAAGTGTACAATCTCCGGATTTCCCCTCAAAACAAAACGTTCATGATTTGACAGCTATACTTTCACAGTTTATCAGCTATTTCCCGGAATGGTCTTGTTACGCTCCCTAGTCAGGGGAATATATACAAGTGTCGAATCAGTGTAATTCATCTGTGTAATTCACTGACTGAATATGCAATTAACACCCAAGAACATAATGAGTTCCTTCAATGGCCTGCGCAATAGCAGCGATATGTTTGTTGCTTCTTTAATTGGACAACGTAACTGAAATAGCATGTGGGAGGAACTAGCAACTCCTTGTGTGTGGTACCACTATAACAGCTGTTGCTGTGTACGATGATGATAATTTGTATACGAGTTGACTTTGTATTTGAATTTAGTACGCATCTGTGTAGAACAGTAAGTGCACTTTCAAAAAAAAGACAATGGACAGAAATATAAATAACATGTATTTTTAATTAGATTTAGTATTGCCTTTTTTCGACGCAAACCTCTGTAAACCCCTGTGAGCCCACTAAAACACAGGTTGTTATACAACTTTGAGATCAGCCCCCAACATTAGTATTTAGTCCGATGTCCGAGTCGTTATCGTAGTTAGTTGTACAGATCTAATATTCATAACATTATCGTAACATACTTTTAAAATATAAAAGTAATTTAAGAACTCCTCTGCACAACATGACTTCTGATGACGATTTACACACTTTGTCAGATACTTGGTCATGAACACTTTCATACACTTTCATACAATCTTTACTTAACGTGTTAAAAGTTTATCAAACTAGGTTACGTCCTTTCATTTTGCTACGCACTGCGAGTTTAGTGGGTGACCCATTTACAGATATCTACTATGCGTTCTCCTTTCACTGTGCGATAACCGGACAGGTTGTGGACCATATGATGACGTCTACCTAAATCCTGAGAGGACGATAGCGTTTGATGTTTGTTTCCAATATTGTTGCGTACCCTAATGATTTATTTCTCTTTTTGTTTTTGCTTCGGCAAAGTCAATGAGTACCTGCTTTGTGGCTTTCTATGCTTTTGTTTGTTAAATTCATATATACATGATCATGTTTGTGTTTCGTTTACATTGCCTATTAGTGCTGCTTAGTTTGTTAGAGGATATTGCATGGCGAGGATTTGTTACTATCGTGTGAATTACAACTAACTTTTGAACCGTGCAACTGGCGTATGAATTGCAACTAACGTGTGAACTGCTACTGACGTGTGAATTGCAACTGACGTATGAACTTCAACTGAGGTGTGGATTTCAACTGACGGTGTAAATTGAAACTGACATGTGAAGTGCAGCTGACGTATGAATTACAACTGACTTGTGAACTGCTACTGACGTGTGAATTACAACTGACGTGTGAACTGCTACTGACGTGTGAATTGCAACTGGCCTATGAATTGCAACTGAAGTATTGACTGCAACTGATGTGGGAATTGCAACTGACGTGTGAACTGCAACTGACGTATGAACTTCAACTGAAGTGTGGACTTCAGCAGACGGTGTAAATTGCAACTGACATGTGAAGTGCAGCTGAAGTGTTAACTGCAACTGACGTGAATTGCAGCTGACGTGTGAATTGCTATTGACGTGTGAACTTCAACTGACGTGTGAACTGCACGAGTGAACTGCAACTCACGTGTGAATTGCTACTGCCATGTGAACTGCAACTAACGTGTAAACTGAAACTGACATTGAAAACTAAAACGGACGTGTGAACTGCAACTGACGTGTGAATTGCAACTGGCCTATGAATTGCAACTGAAGTGTGAATTTCAACTGACGTGTGAATTGCTACTGACGTGTGGACTTCAACTGACGTATGAACGGCAACTGACGTGTGAACTGAAACTGACATGAGAACTGCTACTGACAACTTACCCATCGAGAGAATCTTTGTAAAGTGGTCAAGAGCGGCCTTGCTTATACCGTACGCGGCTTGTCCTGTAAACTGTTGATATAAACAAATATGTCTCGAGTTTAGGTAGATACGGACTGTTCAAAATTGTATATTGATTGCATAGAAACGCAAGTGAACCATATATTATTATGTAGATTTATAAGGGTATGGTTACCAGTGTAAAGTGTAACTTTAAACGCAAGTATTTCTTTTTTGCTTAGGTGTATTACACATATGTTTCAACAGTAAATTGAACAAATTGCTTGCATACAATTAAATGACAGTATACGAAACCGCATACGCAAATGTGAGAACTTGGTTTAAAGACGATTAAAAAAGCAAACACACAATGAAACAGGAATATTAACAAATGTCAAATAAATACGTACAGCTCGCTGTCCATCTATACTGGATATATTGACGATATTGCCTAATAAATAAAAAAAAATAAAAAGGGCTGAAAACCCAGTCATGTTTTAAAGGGATATATGGCAGTAATTGAAGTTGTTAAACATTACAATTAACGCCTCTATTTATTAATCCAGTATCAAGGGGTACATGCATCACTACAATCAAATATTGAAATTAGCGTCTTGATTTATTTATCCAGTATCCTTAAGACTTTAAACCTGCCTGCATATAATTAAATAAACATTTGAGATTTATTGTTTCCGTCTTATTCTAATAAATAATTAAATGTATTATTGAATCAATATAATCAACAGTTAATAATAATCAAACACAAATTGCTTTAAACTATTCTTATAATTAATATTAACGATAGAACAAACGCAAGTATGTAGAAAAATTAACGGGACGCCGTGAGTTCGTGAATATTTCAAAATTCAAGATTGCCGTGTGTCCCTTTAATCATGCTTGCTGATACATAAAAGGTAATGCAATTTGGATTTTTCCACTTTTCTTCAGTATTTATATAAATTATTAGTGCAACAAAATCAACAGTTAGTAATAACAAATTTTGTTGACCTATTTAAATGATTTGTTCCATTTATGTGACAACCCTTAGGGGTGTTTCGGGTATGGGGGGGTGACTGATCAGCAGCGGACATTGTAAACCCTGGTCGCAGGCTGATCTGGGTTTACAATGGACGCAAAGGCTATTATAGTGGTGCTTAGCGGGTCAAGGGTTAAAGGAATTATATGAATGTGATACAACTGTATGAAGTTATGGTTATATGTAATGAATAAAGTTTACATACTTCGGTGTTAAGAACATAAACAATATTAGGTAAACTAGTATTCTGTGGTCCTGAACAGCGCATATTCACCTTTAGAAGAAATCAAATACGGCAGACATAACTTGCTTAGGTGAAACGGAGACCGGATATTGGTTCTCATCACGTGATCGAACTCCTCCATGGGCGTATCCAGGGTGGTGTTGTATGCCAATTTAGCAGCGTTGTTTACCTACATGATGGGTATATATAGAAACATTACACCACCGTCCAACACCAGGTTACCATAGATTTCACGTTTTTAAATGTATCAAGATGTTACAAACTAGAACAACCACTGAAGGTAAAGAATACCCCCGCGTTTGGATATGGCCAATGAGCAAAATCAAGAATAAGAAATATCCAAAATATATATGTTAAACTTTTTAAACCCAAATCAGAAATCGAAAACATTTGATGCAGAGACACATTATGTGATCACGTGTGAATTGTATGCCAAGTGTAATAACAATCCATTAAAACGTTTGAAGTTAAAGCCACATGAAGTTCCTTATACAATATTAAAGTCAAACAAAGGGCCACATTTCTATATAAAACAAGTACGCAATCAACAATGTATGATGTAGATGAACATAAGGTCATCAGCTATCATACGTCTATGAAGGTCGGGAACAATCCATTCAAAACTGTTTGAGATACGCAAGTAATAATATTGTGTTATGGGACAAACAAAGGGCAATACTAATAATATAAGTATGTAATACATTTGACAATCAACAATGTGTGATGTAGAGGGACATACAGACATCACTTGTATCTGTACGTGAAGTTTAAGAACATTGAAAAATGCAAGAAATAAACAAATGTTGCTTTTAGATACGTGACATTACGGACAGCGTGATTCATATTCAGCTCACACTTCAATGGTTCAGTGGGATGCCAGTAGGGTAAGAGTGATGTTTGGTGCTCCCTAGGACCTGGTTTAAACCCACAGAGGCTTTTTTTGCTTGCCACTGACAGTTCCATGGAGGTAGCCCTATTTCAACCCTTTTGTGTTTGTGATGTCTGATTTTGCCATTTATTCATCTGTAAAGTTGTTCTTTGTTTCTGTGTGTGTTTGTGGTTGACTGTCGTCCTTGCATGCTACTTTTCCTGTTCGATTTTTATATCCACTTTTGAAGCGGAGGTATAATAAAGATGTGAAATGCAAGATTATCAAATGTTTGATATGAGTGTCATCTTATAATATAAAATATGTGTAGATATCCGGCTTTAAAATATAAAGAATTAAGCTTTATATGTCAAACAGTGTTACCAGAACATCCAGTTGTTTGAAGGTTTGTATGGTGGACAATACAAGCCGCTCCAAATCTGCATCGCAATCCACGTCGGCAGTGACAAGCAGGAGCTGAAAAGAAACAGTTCAGTTAATTGTGTCCATTAAATTTCTATAGATATCGGTGTTTTTTTGTAGAAAAATCTAAAGTTTTTAGAATGTTCCTATTCACGATATAAATGTCATATCAGTCATAGATGGTGTCAGCATAGTGTTGTGTCGATGTACACCTTGCGTAATATAAATGTCATATCAGTCATAGATTGGTGTAAGCACAGTGTTGTGTCGGTGTACACCTTACGTAATATAAATGTCATATCAGTCATAGATTGGTGTAAGCATAATGTTGTGTCGGTGTACACCTTGCGTAATATAAATGTCATATCAATCATAGATTGGTGTAAGCATAGTGTTGTGTCTGTGTACAACATTATATATAGGGTCCTATAGAAACCACAGCGTCCGAACGCAATGGCATCGTAGGTCCGCACTGTACTGCAAACAAGGACTTGAAACTACAATGAAAGAGACAAAAAACAACAGAAAGGGTGGTGACTTGGAACGGTCAGTAGGAAATAAGGCCTACTGGTTAGCTTGAATCGATTTTATATGCGCACAATCCTCGCTATTATCCTGTCTTCGGCGCCCAAATAGACAAGACAGTGTAAACAAAACTACATCCCATCAAAAGGAAATCTCTAACAATAAAGTCCACATCCAGAGAAACTAACTAAAGATATACATACAAAATAATAAACATCTCAGGATGTATCCAGAATCGTACTGAACAACCATAGTAGTTGCAGCTAAAGAGAAAACCAATCTAGGGTACGACCAGAAAACCCGAGGGACGAAAGCTCATGCACCCACCTCCCTTAGTTGGGGTTTCAGTAGGTACAATCATAGAGTCCCAAGAGGTAGTCCAGTCATCGCACAAGTGAAAAGTGAAGCGTAATGACTGACTGTAGAGGGGTCAATCACTAAACATGCAGTGCGCTGTAAAACCGAAGGGTTATATCCTTTTCTGACGAACTTCCTGATTAAATTTGTAAAGCGGTCAGGAAACCCGTCAGACCCCTTTAACTTTCGAAGTTTATAGACCACATCTCCATAAAATGAGGGTTGTGATATGCTTTAGTCGCAGAAGTGTTTTAAGGTTGGTGTTGTACTTTTCCAGCAGGCCCTCGTTGCGGCGGTAGAATTTAGAGAAAGATCTACGTAGTTTGTGATAACGAAAACCCTGCTGAAGAAGTTTACTTGTAATAACTTAATTATGATCATTGAAGTCTATAACATCATTACACGCTCTAGCAAATCGAATGAGCTGGGAGATATACACCCCATATGAGGTAGCACGAGGTACATCTCCATCTAGGTGTGGATAGTTAACGATGTTAAAATTGAAATCATCTCTCCTATCATAGATTTTAGTATGAATACAATCATTTGAAATCGAGAGATGAAGATCGAGAAATGCTGCTACTGTATCCGAACTGTTGGCTTTATTCAACGTGAGCTCTGGTGGATAAATGTTAGTAACCATATGAGCAAAGAACGGATTATCAATATTGAGTATGTCATCGAGATACCGAGAAGTATTATTAAAGGCATTAATAATTTCACCCTGGCTAGCAGGTGACAAACTCAACATAAAATCTCTTTCATAGCAGTACAAAATCAAATCTGCAACAAGTGGCGCACAGTTAGTACCCATAGGAATACCAACAACCTGGCGGTAAATAGTTTTACCGTATCTTATACAGATGTTATCCAGAAGAAACGATAAGGCTCTACAAACATCAGTACAAGTCCACATCTTATACTTATCCATGGGGGCGTTAGTAAAGAAAGCCCTGACATTATTACAAGCTAGAAAAGTAGTGCGTTCTCTAGCAAATGTCTTCTGAATAAGCTGAAGCAATTTTTCTTTGATAAGATTATGTGGTAGTGTAGTATACAGTGTAGAAAAGTCGTAGGTGCTTAGAGAAGAGGCATGGCAATGCTTACACCGTAGTTTGTCAAGAACTTCTCCAGAGTTTTTGATAGACCAAAACAGATTGATTCCTGAGTTCTCGAAGGCCTTTCCAGAAGATTTTACAATATGTTCTTTAATCGCAGAAAGTCAGGAAGTCAATAGTTTTGATATATTGGTCGTGGTACATGAACTAGAATTAGCGATAAAACGTGCTTTGTAAGGAATTTTGTGAAGTTTGTGTATCCAGTACATTGTAGGGAGCTTCGTCTGCTTACTAATTACAGAAACCTTTATAGTCTCCATAAAGGTCACATGCTGGGAAACAATGTCCGTCTCCAGCAGAGGTGTAATCAGATAAGCAGAAGTGCTCGCTAGCTCAGCATTCAAAGTATTGATATAATGTAGTCGTCAGACAATAATTATATTGTTGGAAGCTTTGTCTGCAGGAACTAGAGCAAATTTAGTATGTACATTCTGAATACCCTTCTTAAAGAGTCGTAAATTGTGAGTGGAAGGCCGTGGAAGCAGGGATGGATTTGATTGGTAAAATAAAATACGTAATTCAACAATTTCTGAAATAGTTTTCATCCAAGCAGTTAGTGCATGTTTATCTGCTTTTTCTCGCTTACACCACTTTGTACAGAAATCCGTTAAAGAACCCGCAAATTCATTACAACTTGCATAATATAAATGTCATATCAGTCATAGATTGGTGTAAGCATAGAGTTGTGTCGGTGTACACCTTTCGTAATATAAATGTCATATCAGTCATAGATTGGTGTAAGCATAGTGTTGTGTCGGTGTACACCTTGTGTAATATAAATGTCATATCAGTCAAAGATTGGTGTAAGCATAGTGTTTTGTCGGTGTACACCTTGCGTAATATAAATGTCATATCAGTCATAGATTGGTGTAAGCATAGTGTTGTGTCGGTGTACACCTTGCGTAATATAAATGTCATATGAGTCATAGATTGGTGTAAGCATAGTGTTGTTTCGGTGTACACCTTGCATAATATAAATGGCATATCAGTCATAGATTGGTGTGAGCATGGAGTAGTGTCGGTGTACACCTTGCATAATATAAATGTCATATCAGTCATAGATTGGTGTAAGCATTGTGATGTTTCGGTGTACACCTTGCATAATATAAATGTCATATCAGTCATAGATTGGTGTAAGCATTGTGTTGTTTCGGTGTACACCTTGCATAATATAAATGTCAAATAAGTCATAGATTGGTGTAAGCATTGTGTTGTTTCGGTGAACACCTGGAATAATATAAATGTCATATCAGTCATAGATTGGTGTAAGCATGGTGTTGTTTCGATGTACACCTTGCATAATATAAATGTCATATCAGTCATAAATTGGTGTAAGCATGGTGTTGTATCGGTGTACACCTTGCATAATATAAATGTCATATCAGTCATAAATCGGTGTAAACATTGTGTTGTTTCGGTGTACACCTTGCATAATATAAATGTCATATCAGTCATAAATTGGTGTAAGCATGGTGTTGTATCGGTGTACACCTTGCATAATATAAATGTCATATCAGTCATAAATCGGTGTAAACATTGTGTTGTATCGGTGTACACCTTGCATAATATAAATGTCATATCAGTCATAAATCGGTGTAAGCATTGTGTTGTTTCGATGTACACCTTGCATAATATAAATGTCATATCAGTCATAAATTGGTGTAAGCATTGTGTTGTTTCGATGTACACCTTGCATAATATAAATGTCATATCAGTCATAGATTGGTGTAAGCATGGTGTTGTGTCGGTGTACACCTTGCATAATATAAATGTGATATCAGTCAAGAATCGGTGTAAGCATGGTGTTGTTTCGCTGTGCACCTTGCATAATATAAATGTGATATCAGTCATAAATCGGTGTAAGCATGGTGTTGTGTCGGTGTACTCCTTGCATAATATAAATGTGAAATCAGTTATAAATCGGTGTAAGCATGGTGTTGTGTCGGTGTACACCTTGCATAATATAAATGTGATATCAGTCATAAATTGGTGTAAGCATGGTGTTGTGTCGGTGTACACCTTGCATAATATAAATGTCAAATCAGTCATAAATCGATGTAAGCATGGTGTTGTGTCGGTGTACACCTTGCATAATATAAATGTGATATCAGTCATAAATTGGTGTAAGCATTGTGTTGTGTCGGTGTACACCTTGCATACTATAAATGTCATTTCAGTCATAAATCGGTGTAAGCAATGAGTTGTGTCGGTGTACACCTTGCATAATATAAATGTCATATCAGTCATAAATCGGTGTAAGCATTGCGTTGTGTCGGTGTACACCTTGCATAATATAAATGGCATATCAGTCATAAATCCATGTAAACATTGTGTTGTTTCGGTGTACACCTTTCATAATATAAATTTGATATCAGTCATAAATCGGTGTAAGCATGGTGTTGTGTCGGTGTACACCTTGCATAATATAAATGTGATATCAGTCATAAATTGGTGTAAGAATGGTGTTGTGTCGGTGTACACCTTGCATAATATAAATGTCATATCAGTCATAAATCGGTGTAAGCATGGTGTTGTGTCGGTGTACACCTTGCATAATATAAATGTGATATCAGTCATAAATTGGTGTAAGCATGGTCTTGTGTCGGTGTACACCTTGCATAATATAAATGTGATATCAGTCATAAATCGGTGTCAGCATAAGGTTGTGTCGGTGTACACCTTGCATAATATAAATTTCACATCAGTCATAAATTGTTGTAAGCATGGTGTTGTTTCGGTGTACACCTTGCATAATATAAATGTCATATCAGTCATAGATTGGTATAAGGATTGTGTTGTTTCGGTGTACACCTTGCATAGTATAAATGTCATATCAGTCATAAATTGGTGTAAGCATTGTGTTGTGTCGGTGTACACCTTGCATAATATAAATGTCATATCAGTCATAAATTGGTGTAAGCATGGTGTTGTTTCGGTGTACACCATGCATAATATAAATGTCAAATCAGTCATAAATCGGTGTAAGCATGGTGTTGTGTCGGTGTACACCTTGCATAATATAAATGTGATATCAGTCATAAATCGGTGTAAACATGGTGTGGTGTCGGTTTTCACCTTGCATAATATAAATGTCATATTAGTCTTAAATTGGTGTAAGCATTGTGTTGTGTCGGTGTACACCTTGCATAATATAAATGTGATATCAGTCATCAATTGGTGTAAGCATGGTGTTGTGTCGGTGTACACCTTGCATAATATGTCATATCAGTCATAAATAGGTGTAAGCATGGTGTTGTGTTGTTGTACACCTAGCATAATATAAATGTGATATCAGTCATAAATCGTTGTGAGCATGGTGTTGTGTCGGTGTACACCTTGCATAATATAAATGTCATATCAGTCATAAATCGGTGTAAGCATTGTGTTGTTTAGGTGTACATCTTGCATAATATAAATGTCATATCAGTCATAGATTGGTGTAAGCATTGTTTTGTTTCGGTGTACACCTTGCATAATATAAATGTGATATCAGTCATAAATTGGTGTAAGCATGGTGTTGTGTCGGTGTACACCTTGCATAATATAAATGTCATGTCAGTCAAAAATCGATGTAAGCATGGTGTTGTGTCGGTGTACACCTTGCATCATATAAATGTGATATCAGTCATAAATCGGTGTAAGCATGGTGTTGTTTCGGTGTACAACTTGCATAATATAAATGTCATATCAGTCATACATCGGAGTAAGCAGAGTGTCGTGTCGGTGTACACCTTGCATATTATAAATGTGATAACAGTCATATATCGGTGTAAGCATAGTGTTGTGTCATTGTACACCTTGCATCATATAAATGTGATATCAGTCATAAATCGGTGTAAGCATGGTGTTGTGTCGGTGTACACCTTGCATAATATAAATGTGATATCAGTCATAAATTGGTGTAAGCATGGTGTTGTGTCGGTGTACACCTTGCATAATATAAATGTCATATCAGTCATAAATCAGTGTAAGCATGGTGTTGTGTCGCTGTACACCTTGCATAATATAAATGTGATATCAGTCATAAATTGGTGAAAGCATGGTGTTGTGTCGTTGTACACCTTGCATGAAATAAATGTCATATCAGTCATAAATTGGTGAAAGCATGGTGTTGTGTCGTTGTACACCTTGCATAATATAAATGTGATATCAGTCATAAATTGGTGTAAGAATGGTGTTGTTTCGGTGTACACCTTGCATAATATAAATGTCATATCAGTCATAAATCGGTGTAAGCATGGTGTTGTGTCGGTGTACACCTTGCATAATATAAATGTGATATCAGTTATAAATCGGTGTAAACATGGTGTTGTGTCGGGGTACACCTTGCATAATATAAATGTCATATCAGTCATAAATCGGTGTAAGCATTGTGTTGTGTCGGTGTACACCTTGCATTAAATGAATGTGATATCAGTCATAAATTGGTGTAAGCATGGTGTTGTGTCGGTGTACACCTTGCATAATATAAATGTGATATCAGTCATAAATCGGTGAAAGCATGGTGTTGTGTCGGTGTACACCTTTCATAATATAAATGTGATATCAGTCACACATCGGTGTAAGCATGGTGTTGTGTCGCTGTGCACCTTGCATAATATAAATGTGATATCAGTCATAAATTGGTGTAAGCATGGTGTTGTTTCGGTGTACACCTTGCATAATATAAATGTCATATCAGTGCTAAAATTGATGTAAGCATGGTGTTGTTTCGGTGTACACCTTGCATAATATTAATGTCATATCAGTCATAAATTGATGTGAGCATGGTGTTGTTTCGGTGTACACCTTGCATAATATAAATGTCATATCAGTCATAGATTGGTGTAAGCATAGTGTTGTGTCTGTGTAAACCTTGCATAATATAAATGTGATATCAGTCATAAATTGGTGTAAGAATGGTGTTGTTTCGGTGTACACCTTGCATAATATAAATGTCATATCAGTCATAAATCGGTGTAAGCATGGTGTTTTGTCGGTGTACACCTTGCATAATATAAATGTGATATCAGTCATAAATTGGTGTAAGCATGGTGTTGTGTCGGTGTACACCTTGCATAATATAAATGTCATATCAGTCATAAATCAGTGTAAGCATGGTGTTGTGTCGCTGTACACCTTGCATAATATAAATGTGATATCAGTCATAAATTGGTGAAAGCATGGTGTTGTGTCGTTGTACACCTTGCATACTATAAATGTGATATCAGTCATAAATTGGTGTAAGAATGGTGTTGTTTCGGTGTACACCTTGCATAATATAAATGTCATATCAGTCATAAATCGGTGTAAGCATGGTGTTGTGTCGGTGTACACCTTGCATAATATAAATGTGATATCAGTCATAAATCGGTGTAAACATGGTGTTGTGTCGGTGTACACCTTGCATAATATAAATGTCATATCAGTCATAAATCGGTGTAAGCATTGTGTTGTGTCGGTGTACACCTTGCATAAAATGAATGTGATATCAGTCATAAATTGGTGTAAGCATGGTGTTGTGTCGGTGTACACCTTGCATAATATAAATGTGATATCAGTCATAAATCGGTGAAAGCATGGTGTTGTGTCGGTGTACACCTTTCATAATATAAATGTGATATCAGTCACAAATCGGTGTAAGCATGGTGTTGTGTCGTTGTGCACCTTGCATAATGTAAATGTGATATCAGTCATAATCGGTGTAAGCATGGTGTTGTTTCGGTGTACACCTTGCATAATATAAATGTCATATCAGTCATAAATTGATGTAAGCATGGTGTTGTTTCGGTGTACACCTTGCATAATATAAATGTCATATCAGTCATAAATTGATGTAAGCATGGTGTTGTTTCGGTGTACACCTTGCATAATATAAATGTCATATCAGTCATAGATTGGTGTAAGCATAGTGTTGTGTCTGTGTAAACCTTGCATAATATAAATGTGATATCAGTCATAAATTGGTGTAAGAATGGTGTTGTTTCGGTGTACACCTTGCATAATATAAATGTCATATCAGTCATAAATCGGTGTAAGCATGGTGTTGTGTCGGTGTACACCTTGCATAATATAAATGTGATATCAGTCATAAATCGGTGTAAACATGGTGTTGTGTCGGTGTACACCTTGCATAATATAAATGTCATATCAGTCATAAATCGGTGTAAGCATTGTGTTGTTTCGATGTACACCTTGCATAATATAAATTTGATATGAGTCATAAATTGGTGTAAGCATGGTGGTGTGTCGGTGTACACCTTGCATAATATAAATGTCATATCAGTCATAAATCGATGTAAGCATGGTGTAGTGTCGGTGTACACCTTGCATAATATAAATGTGATATCAGTCATAAATCGGTGTAAGCATTGAGTTGTGTCGGTGTACACCGTGCATAACATAAATGTTATATCAGTCATAGATTGGTGTAAGCATGGTGTTGTTGCTGTGTACAACTTGCATAATATAAGTGTCATTTCAGTCATAAATTGGTGTAAGAATTGAGTTGTGACGGTGTACACCTTGCATAATATAAATGTCATATCAGTCATAAATCGGTGTTAGCATTGTGTTGTGTCGGTGTACACCTTGCATAATATAAATGTCAAATCAGTCATGAATCGGTGTAAGCATGGTGTTGTATCGGTGTACACCTTGCATAATATAAATGCGATTTCAGTCATAAATTGGTGTAAGCATTGTGTTGTGTCGGTGTACACCTTGCATAATATGAATGTTATTTCAGTCATAAATCGGTGTAAGCATTGAGTTGTGTTGGTGTACACCTTGCATAATATAAATGTCATATCAGTCATAAATCGGTATAAGCATCGTGTTGTGTCGGTGTACACCTTGCATAATATAAATGTGATATCAGTCATAAATCGGTGTAAGCATTGTGTTGTTTCGGTGTACACCTTGCATAACATAAAGGTTATATCAGTCATAAATCGGTGTAAGCATGGTGTTGTGTCGGTGTACACCTTGCATAATATAAATGTGATATCAGTCATAAATTGGTGTAAGCATTGAGTTGTGACGATGTACACGTTGCATAATATAAATGTCATGTTAGTCATAAATCGGTGTAAGCATTGTGTTGTGTCGGTCTACACCTTGCATAAAATAAATATCATATCAGTCATAAATCGGTGTTAGCATTGTGTTGTGTCGGTGTATACCTTGCATAATATAAATGTCAAATCATTCATAAATCGGTGTAAGCATGGTGTTGTATCGGTGTACACCTTGCATAATATAAATGTCATATCAGTCATAAATCGGTGTAAGCATTGTGTTATTTCGGTGTACACCTTGCATAATATAGATGTAATATCAGTCATAAATTGGTGTAAGCATGGTGTTGTGTCTGTGTACACCTTGCATAATATGAATGTCATATCAGTCATAAATCGGTGTAAGCATGGTGTTGTGTCGGTGTACACCTTGCATAATATAAATGTCTCATCAGTCATAAATTGGTGTAAGCATGGTGTTGTTTCGGTGTACACCTTGCATAATATAAATGTCATATCAGTCATAAATCGGTGTAAGCATGGTGTTGTGTCGGTGTACACCTTGCATAATATAAATGTGATATCAGTCATAAATCGGTGTAAGCGTAGTGTTGTGTCGGTGTACACCTTGCATAATATAAATGTCATATAGTCATAAATCGGTGTAAGCATAGTGCTGTGTCGGTATACACCTTGCATAATATAAATGTGATAACAGTCATAAATCGGTGTAAGCAAAGTGTTGTGTCGGTGTACACCTTGCATAATGTAAATGTCATATCAGTCATAAATCGGTGTAAGCATAGTGTTGTGTCGGTGTACACCTTGCATAGTATAAATGTCATATCAGTCATAAATCGGTGTAAGCATAGTGTTATGTCGGAATACACCTCGCATAATATAGATGTGATATCAGTCATAAATTGGTGTAAGCATGGTTTTGTGTCGGTCGGTGTACACCTTGCATAATATAAATGTGATATCAGTCATGAATCGGTGTAAGCATAGTGTTGTGTCGGTGTACACCTTGCATAATATAAATGTCATATCAGTAATGAATCGGTGTAAGCATTGAGTTGTTTCGGTGTACACCTTGCATAATATAAATGTCACATCAGTCATAAATTGGTGAAAGCATGGTGTTGTTTCGGTGTACACCTTGCATAATATAAATGTCATATCAGTCATAGATTGGTATAAGGATTGTGTTGTTTCGGTGTACACTTTGCATAATATAAATGTCATATCAGTCATAAATTGGTGTTAGCATGGTGTTGTGTCGGTGTACACCTTGCATAATATAATTGTGATATCAGTCATAAATCGGTGTAAGCGTAGTGTTTTGTCGATGTACACCTTGCATAATATAAATGTCATATCAGTCATAAATCGGTGTAAGCATAGTGTTGTGTCGGTGTACACCTTGCATAATATAAATGTGATATCAGTCATACATTGGTGTAATCAAGGTGTTGTGTCGTTGTACACCTTGCATAATATAAATGTGATATCAGTCATAAATCGGTGTAAGCATTGTGTTGTTTCTGTGTACACCTTGCATAATATAAATGTGATATCAGTCATAAATCGGTGTAAGCATGGAGTTGTGTCGGTGTACACCTTGCATAATATAAATGTGATATCAGTCATAAATTGGTGTAAGCATGGTGTTGTGTCGGTGTACACCTTGCATAAAATAAATGTCATATCAGTCATAAATCGGTGAAAGCATGGTGTTGGGTCGGTGTACACCTTGCATAATATAAATATGATATCAGTCATAACACGGTGTAAGCGTAGTGTTGTGTCGGTGTACACCTTGCATAATATAAATGTCATATCAGTCATAAATCGGTGTAGGAAAAGTGTTGTGTCGGTGTACACCTTGCATAATATAAATGTGATAACAGTCATAAATCGGTGTAAGCATAGTGTTGTGTCGGTGTACACTTTGCATAATTTAAATGTCATATAGTCATAAATCGGTGTAAGCATAGTGCTGTGTCGGTATACACCTTGCATAATATAAATGTGATAAAAGTCATAAATCGTTGTAAGCATAGTGTTTTGTCGGTGTACACCTTGCATAATGTAAATGTCATATCAGTCATCAATCGGTGTAAGCATAGTGTTGTGTCGGTGTACACCTTGCATAGTATAAATGTGATATCAGTCATAAATCGGTGTAAGCATAGTGTTATGTCGGAATACACCTTGCATAATATAGATGTGATATCAGTCATAAATTGGTGTAAGCATGGTTTTGTGTCGGTGTACACCTTGCATAATATAAATGTGATATCAGTCATAAATCGGTGTAAGCATAGTGTTGTGTCGGTGTACACCTTGCATAATATAAATGTCATATCAGTAATGAATCGGTGTAAGCATTGAGTTGTTTCGGTGTACACCTTGCATAATATAAATGTCACATCAGTCATAAATTGGTGAAAGCATGGTGTTGTTTCGGTGTACACCTTGCATAATATAAATGTCATATCAGTCATAGATTGGTATAAGGATTGTGTTGTTTCGGTGTACACCTTGCATAATATAAATGTCATATCAGTCATAAATTGGTGTTAGCATGGTGTTGTGTCGGTGTACACCTTGCATAATATAAATGTGATATCAGTCATAAATCGTTGTGAGCATGGTGTTGTGTCGGTGTACACCTTGCATAATATAAATGTGATATCAGTCATACATTGGTGTAAGTAAGGTGTTGTGTCGTTGTACACCTTGCATAATATAAGTAAGATATCAGTCATAAATCGGTGTAAGCATTGTGTTGTTTCTGTGTACACCTTGCATAATATAAATGTGATATCAGTCATAAATCGGTGTAAGCATGGAGTTGTGTCGGTGTACACCTTGCATAATATAAATGTGATATCAGTCATAAATTGGTGTAAGCATGGTGTTGTGTCGGTGTACACCTTGCATAAAATAAATGTCATATCAGTCATAAATCGGTGAAAGCATGGTGTTGTGTCGGTGTACACCTTGCATAATATAAATGTGATATCAGTCATAAAACGGTGTAAGCGTAGTGTTGTGACGGTGTACACCTTGCATAATATAATGTCATATCAGTCATAAATTGGTGTAGGAATAGTGTTGTGTCGGTGTACACCTTGCATAATATAAATGTGATATCAGTCATAAATTGGTGTAAGAATGGTGTTGTGTCGGTGTACACCTTGCATAACATTAATGTCATATCAGTCATAAATCGGTGTAAGCATAGTGTTGTGTCGGTGTACCCCTTGCATAATAGAAATGTGATATCAGTCATAAATTGGTTTAAGAATGGTGTTGTGTCGGTGTACACCTTGCATAATATAAATGTGATATCAGTCATAAATTGGTGTAA
>JAWPHD010017728.1:0-43184 GCA_037043455.1 Cyrtodaria siliqua | reverse complement strand
CTACCAAGTTTGTTCAAATAGTGACCCTCCGGTCACAGTTTTACATAAACTTGTATAGGAATTTTTAAAAAAAAAATCTCTGAAACTACAAGAGCCAGAGGGTTAATATTTTTGCATTTACTATAAGATTATGGTCGTTTACTAAGTTTTACTTTAGTCAAGTTTGTTCAAGAAACCTTGGGGTCACATTGGGCTCCCACACGGGGGGTGACAGTTTTACATAGGCTTGTATAGGGAAAAACTTAAACAAATCTTCTTCTCTGGAACTGCAAGAGCCAGAGGATTAATATTTTGCATTTGCTATAAGCTTATGGTCCTCTACCAAGTTTGTTCATATGGTGACCCTGTTGCAAATTTGGCTCCGCCCTGGGTGTCACAGTTTTACATAGACTTGTATAGGGAAAAAAATCATCCCTAAAACTGCAAGAGCCAGAGGTTTAATATTTTGCATTTACTATAAGATTATGGTCCTTTACCAAGTTTGTTCAAATGATGACTCTGGGGTCAAATTTGGTCATACAATTTTATTAGATTCTGGGACCATACGCCGCTGGATATAGGGGATGAAATAAAGATACAAATATCGCTATATCCACCGCCATATGCTTGCCATCTTTGGGATGGTTAAAATTTTGTACTGTTGATTTTTATGAATATTGAGTTCTGCTCAACCCGGGGCTAGAGGGAGTGAGTGGTAGCTAGCATATTTCACTACCACTCTAGAACAGTCTCAATCAAACCAAACCGAAACTGCAATATTCCGTATGTGTTGTGTTCCGCCGTTTCCAAAGGTCCATTATCATACTCTTTTTTTCTGGAACTACAAGAGCCAAGAGGTTTAACAATTTGCATTTACTATACTCTTATGATACTTGACCAAGTTTGTTCAAATGATGACCCTGGGTCATATTTGGCCCCGCACCAGGAAAAAACTTAAAAAATCTTTTCTCTGAAACCACAAGGCACACACAGCTCTCATATTACATGTAGCCCTGGGGTCACATTTGGTGCTGCCCCAGGTGTTGCACTCTAGCACCTTCATTTTGTATTTGGTCTTGACCAAACTTTGTAAGTGTGTCTATATCAATGTTGTTAACACAACAGAGGCCACATTTCTTGAACAATCTTAACCAAACTTGCACAGATTGTATATGACGATAAGATTTCGAAAAAGCCCTCTTGTTTATCATGCTCTTTTAAGGTCTTTGTCATGACACCGCGTACTTTCAATTTGGCAGAGTTCTGCCCCTTTTCATAAATTTTAACCTGCAATCTAATAACCTAGCTCATAGCGCAAAACATTGGTAGAGTTACAGACCTTTCGTACTTTCTTCTTAATGACCTATTAAACAAATTATAAGGTTACTCCCATTTAAAAGAATAGTCCCTTATTGCTGTGAACATGGCTGACATCAAAATACAGGTTGTCTTGTTTGAAAAAATAAAAAAAAGCTGGATTATGTATTTAATATGTTTATTATATACTTTCACAATATAACAATATAATAAATAAGAAAGTCGCACTATGAACACCATTATTCAGTTATCAAAAGAGCGGTGGCAGAAAAACAATAAATGTGGCTACAGCGTAAATGGAGTGTCTACAATAGAATTTGCAGCAACTTTGCAGTTGTGTGCTGGTGAGAAGGTTCTAGGCCCATTCTCCATATTTTATCTCTATTTAAATGGAGGATGAGCCTGGCATGTTCATTCCTGTTAGGCGCCATATAACCCTTCATGTGTTGGTGCGCCTTAAAACTCAATTCAATTCAATTCCATTAATTCAATTCAATTCCTTTATTCAGTTGACTGTATTTGCTTTGAAGCTGTGTCATTGTTCAGTATCAAACTACATGTCATGTTGGATTCTGGGTGATTTCATAAATTGGCAGGGCTAAAATCTTAAGGTGGCATGTAGGTGCAGTCGCAATTATTCAGTCGCTTTAGTAATTTCAACAAAAAGACAACTTTTAAGCCATTATATATATATATATATGTTGATTTATAACAAGAAAGCTGCGATACATATCGTGTAAAAATCTTTGCAACACTATATGAACTTCCACCATGACATTTTTATCAGACAGATCTACATATAATTGAAGGGACACTGGTTGTACGTAAAGCATACTATTCAGCATAAAATAACTATTATCCCTACTTTTGAAATTCCTAAGAATGGAAAACTGTAATAAAAAACAAGAATATTCAGAGAATTATGGTCCACATCATGATAGGAACCGCCAATGTAAAAATCAGTTGATATGAGGTAAAAACCTTGGCAAAAAATATTCTATTTTAAAAAAACAAAGGGCTATAACTCCTTATAATATTTAAATCAGGCTGGTTATCAGAAATATATTCTACTTCTGATTCTTCTTCCGATACTTGTATCTATTTTATTTAAACAACCCTCCAACAGCCGAATTAACTGCACTTTGAAATTTGAAGACACAAAGACAGAGAGAAAGTGTACAGAAGTATCTGAGATTTTTATATTGAAGGGAGGAAGGGATGGAGGGAGGGAGGGCACGATATTATTTTGCCTCAAATTTCATGAAGATTGGTTTATAATTGTTAAAATTATAGAGCAGAAAATGCAAACAGCAATTTTCAAAATCCAAGGGCCGTAACGCCAGCATGGTAGGTGCAGTCAGACTGGTTATCAAAATTTGCCGAGACATTATGATGCCTGTAAATATGTCCAAAAGTTTCATCAAGAATGGATTAAAAATGTTCCAAGTTATCGAGTGGACATTACATGGTCCGCGTATTAACTTTCATACCCCATCCAACTCCTTCTCCAAGAAGCGAAAACGGGGTTGACTGAGGTATGAAATAAACCTTAATTTTGGCCTAAAAAGCTTGCATATTGTAAAATTAAAACATGTAATAGGTAATTAGCTCTACTGATCAGAGATCAGCAGAGCTTATGCCGTGGTGCGGAGTCCGTCGTCCGTCCGTCTGTCCGTCTGTCTGTCCGTAAACTTTTATTTGTAGCGACTTCACAGCTGAAACTACTGGATGGATATTCATGAAACTTTACAGAAATGTTGCCCATAAAGTCTAGTTGATCCTAGCAAAAATTCATGTTGATGTGAAATCCAAGATGGCCGCCAAAGCTAAAAATAGAGTTTTAAAATACAAGTTTGTAGCGACTTCTTCTTGAAAACTATAAGTGATATTGATATGGGACTTTTTCTAAAATGATCAGCATGACATGATGTTGATCCTAGTCAAAAATCGTTTTGATTCAACGTTAAACATGGCTGCCAGAGGCCATCTTTGTTTACATAGAGTTATATAGTAAAAACTTGTAGCGACTTCACAGCTGAAACTACTGGATGGATATTCATGAAACTTTACAGAAATGTTGCCCATAAAGTCTAGTTGATCCTAGCAAAAATTCATGTTGATGTGAAATCCAAGATGGCCGCCAAAGCTAAAAATAGAGTTTTAAAATACAAGTTTGTAGCGACTTCTTCTTGAAAACTATAAGTGATATTGATATGGGACTTTTTCTAAAATGATCAGCATGACATGATGTTGATCCTAGTCAAAAATCGTTTTGATTCAACGTTAAACATGGCTGCCAGCGGCCATCTTTGTTTACATAGAGTTATATAGTAAAAACTTGTAGCGACTTCACAGCTGATACTACTGGATGGATATTCATGAAACTTTACAGAAATGTTGCCCATAAAGTCTAGTTGATCCTAGCAAAAATTCATGTTGATGTGAAATCCAAGATGGCCGCCAAAGCTAAAAATAGAGTTTTAACATACAAGTTTGTAGCGACTTCTTCTTGAAAACTATAAGTGATATTGATATGGGACTTTTTCTAAATTGATCAGCATGACATGATGTTGATCCTAGTCAAAAATCGTTTTGATTCAACGTTAAACATGGCTGCCAGCGGCCATCTTTGTTTACATAGAGTTATATTGTAAAAACTTGTAGCGACTACTTCTCTGAAACTACTTGGCGGATTGTCATGAAACTTTACAGGAATGTTGCTCTTGATGTCTGATTGATCCTAGAAAAATTTCAGGTCGGCCGGAAATTCAAGATGGCCGTCACAGCTAAAAATAGATTTTTAAAAAATAAGTTTGTAGCGACTACTTCTTGAAAACTATAAGTGATATTGATATGGGACTTTTTCTAAAATGATCAGCATTACATGATGTTGATCCTAGTCAAAAATCGTTTTGATTCAACGTTAAACATGGCTGCCAGCGGCCATCTTTGTTAACATAGAGTTATATAGTAAAAACTTGTAGCGACTACTCCTCTGAAACTACTTGGCGGATTGTCATGAAACTTTACAGGAATGTTGCTCTTGATGTCTAATTGATCCTATCAAAATTTCAGGTCGGCCGGAAATTCAAGATGGCCGTCACAGCTAAAAATAGATTTTTAAAAAATAAGTTTGTAGCGACTACTTCTTGAAAACTATAAGTGATATTGATATGGGACTTTTTCTAAAATGATCAGCATGACATGATGTAGATCCTTGTGGAAAATTATTTTGATTCGACGTTAAACATGGCTGCCAGTGGCCATCTTTGGTTACATAGAGTTATATAGTAAAAACTTGTAGCGACTACTCCTCTGAAACTACTTGATGGATGTTCATGAAACTTCACAGGAATGTTGCTCTTGATGTCTAGTTGATTCTAGAAAAATTTCAGGTCGGCCGGAAATTCAAGATGGCCGCCACAGCTAAAAATAGATTTAAAATAAATAACTTTGTAGCGACTACTTCTTCAAAACAATAAGAGATATTGATATGGGACTTTTTCTAAAATGATCAGTATGACATGATGTTGGTCCTTGTCGAAAATCGTTTTGATTTGACCTTAAACATGGCTGCTTTGTTTACATAGAGTTATATAATGAAAACTTGTAGCGACTACTTCTTTGAAACTTCACAGGAATGTTGCTCTTAATGTCTTATTGATCTTAGCAAAATTTCAGGTCGGCCGGAAATTCAAGATGGCCGCAACGGTTAAAAATAGATTTTCAAAAAACAAGTCTGTAGCGACTACTTCCTGAAATCAAAATCAATCAGTAGAGCTTCAAGGTCATTGACCTCTTGTTTCAAACAGCTTATCACTTTTTTTTTAGTAAAACATGTTTAAAACGTGCTTTATTGTCGAAATATCCGTTATAAAATCCTGCTAATATAAGCTTTTCCATCGCTTAATGGAATTAAGGTGGGACTATGTAATGAACAGCAAAAATGTTCAATTTCAAATATCCAAGGGCTATAACTCTGGCATTATAGGGTGATCTGGCTGATTATCAAACTTTGTCTAAATATTATTGATTATGGCCATAAACATTCTCTTAAAGATCTATCAATATCGAATTATAAACATTAAAAGTTATTGCTGCAAAAATCGAGAAATTAAACAAATCCAAGGGCATTATACGTCTGTCTAGTTATCAAACTTAAATGAGATGATCGGAGTAGAAATGTGAAAGCTATTGGTCGAAGACGAAAGTCCATTTTGAAAAGTCAAAGGGCCATAACTCCATGAGTAAAGTTGCAATCTCGCTAATCATGGAACTTGGCCTACATATTATGGCCATAAACATTGTCTTAAAGTTTCATCAAGATCGCATTATGAATTTTGAAGTTATTGGTTTGAAACGCGAAAATCAATTTTTAAAAGTCCAAGGGCAATGACTCTGACATTATAGGTGTCTCTTAATAGGTGTCTGGTTATCAAACTTAAGGTGCATTATAAGTGTCTGGTTATCAAACTTTACCTAGATATTATGGCCAGAGACATTTTCGTAAGGTTTCCTCAGATCGGATTATAAATTTCAAAGCTATTGGTCGGAAGCGAAAGTGGTGACGAAACGATGGTCGGAAATGCAAAAAATAGGGTAATATATTCAATGATAATTCACCACAGAATTTTCTGTCTTCGGTACTTTCCTTGTTTATTTCTCTTGACGTTCACCACTTATTTCTGTGTTAGTGCCGTCGTGGTGGCTATGAATCCACAGGTCACGGATTCGGCTTTTTATACCCATGTCAGTTAGATGTACTTTATCCCTATTATTTTGCTTGAGGGCACTTGAAAGCCTGAAGAATATGAATTTTTTTTGACATTGGCCATTAAAATGTTGATAATTATGCATATCGTTTTCTACAAAACATAAATGGAGCTGTACAAGAAGTACTGCTACTACACCTCTTGACATGCAGTATTTATCTGAGATATGTTTTGAACGTTTTTGCAACTTTAAACTAGAGCAAGTCGATTGGAGCCATTGCAAAATATCTGAATTTTCAAATCCTCATTGACACAATATATGTTGTATCTGAATCACACCTTGAAGATGAAGGTCAAATTTCAGTCATTTATTGACATCCCCTCATCCTGATCATGCTTCCTACCAAGTCTTGGCTTCAGATTTCAAACATTCATTCAAGCCCTTTTTAACCAGGTTTTCCTTTGGTTATTAGTCGCCTACTGGTCTGGACCGGAGGGGACTTTAGGTTTGCCACCCGTCTGTCTGTCCGTCTGTCATCTTTTTGTCCTGACTTAACTTTGTCATGCATTGTGGGATTTTTAAATAACTTGGTACAAATGTTCACGCGCAACACCAAGGTCCGTAGCTCGAAGGTCAAGGTCACACTTGGAGGTTAAACGTCAGAAATAGGCTTGTCCGCCAGACTGTAACTTTGTCATGCGTCGTATGATTTAGAAATAACTTAGCACAAAACGCGCGCAAGACCAGGTCCGTAACTCAAAGGTCAAGGACACACTTGGAGGTTAAAGGTCAGAAATAGGCTTGTCCGGGCTGTAACTTTGTCATGCATCGTGGGATTATTGCCCTTTGGAATGTTATACTTATTATTCATTTCTGTAGCATACCTCAGAAACTACTAAAGGGACTGCAATGAAACTTCACACAATGATAAAGGGCAATGAGAGAAAGTGCAGAGATCTACAACCAATCTTCAGTCAAATTAAGAGTTATTGCCCTTTGTAATTTTATACTTGCAATTCTTGTCCGAAGCATAAGTCAAAAACTACTAATGGAACTGCAAATTGAAAACTGCTGGGTGGTACAAGGCCATATGATAAGTTGAGGAAACATTTTTATTGTAGCATCCATCGGTTATACGTCGGTTTATGTCATTTGGCGGGCGGGCGGGCTTCAAACTCATGGTTTCCGAGAACTTTGGATAAGAATGAGGTATTGCGATGAAACTTGCTGTGTAGGTAGCTTTTAATCACGGAAAGGAAGCTTGGGATTGCATTTTAGGTTCCTGTTGTTCTTACACAAAATAGAAAAAAGGATTATGCTTAATAACTTTTGTTCGGAGTGAGATATTGCAGTGAGACTGCCTGCGTATGTATCTCATGTGGAAAGGAAGCAAATGTATTGCATTTGGTGTCGCTGGGTTCAAGGTCAATGTTGCTTTTACTAAAAAAAAGAAAATGGTTTCCGCTCAATAACATCTGTTAGGTTTGAAATATAGCAATGAAACTTGCCAAGATGGTAGCTTACATGGAAAGGCAGTTTGGGATTGCATTCGAGATCACTGGGGTCAAGGTCACTGTTTCTAAAAATAAAAACATGGTTTCTGGCCAATAACTTCAGTGTGATATTAAAACAAAACTTGGTGTGCATGTAGGTATCTGATATGAGGAGGAGGCTTGGAATTGCATATGGGTCACTGGGTTCATGTCGAGGTCACTGTTTCTAAAAATAAAATAAATGGTTTATTGGCTATAGCTTTAGTTCGGTATGAGACATTGCAATGGTACTTGCTTTGCAGGTAGCTTATATGGAAAGAAGGCGAGGTCACTGAAACATATAAAAGTAGGAAACATATCTTTGGGGTGTTTAAACAATACCCAAAACTAACAAGGCCAGCGCAAGATGGTGTTTCACCTATATATATCTTGCAATTTCTTAACAATAAATGTCTACGGTTATATGGGAGCATAAATATATAGTTAAGAATGGTGGGGTGGACTTAGATTTAGGGTAGGGGCTTACCCCAGTGAATGTTCATAACCAGTTTCAAAGCAATAACTTGGACAGTATTGAAGATATAAAGCTTCATGCTTGTCTCAGTGAATGTTCATACCTGAGTTTCAAGGTAACACCTTTGAAGGTATTGAAGACATAAACCTTGCCAAAAGAAATTAAAGTGTTGACGGTGGCAACTTTGCCTTCATCGCCAGAAAAGTGATCCCTATGTCTCGCATTTGTCTGTGAAAGATGAGACCATTAAAGCCGGGGTAGTGACCAAATAAGCAAAATATGAGTGTTTTTAGAATCTGTCTACCACTTGATATGACAGACTAAACTTAACCTTGCCTTAACCATAACCACGTTCCCTGCTGTTAACCTAATTTTCACGGCTAACTGTACCCTAATCGTACAACTTAACCTAAACATGGACAGATTCTAAAATCTTAAGTCACAAAATGGCCTTCCTGGTAAAATTATCAGACCAAAATTCCTTTCAGGAAGAGGTATTGTTTTGAAACTTGGGTATGTACATGCACTGTGGTAATACCTGATCCTCCAACTAAGCCCCATCCCACCAGTGAACTTTACTTGAAAGACAAAGAACTTGGGCAATTTTACAGGATTAAGTTTTGGGTTGAATTATTTTTAATGTATATATATCTTCGATACCATCTTAGGTTTTGCTATGAAACTTAAAGTCCCACCCTATGCTAAAGTCAAAATAATTTTACAGGGTTAAAGTTCTAAGCCGGATTGCAAAGTAAATACAGGGTAATGGTTTGGTGATCTCGGTTGATCTTTCCGTCCGACTACGTGTTTGATTTTTTGTTAAAAAATTTGGTTAAATGTTTCTGTTTTTCCTCATTTATCAAAAACGAATTGTTGGAAAGCTTTGAAACTTGACGCACAAGTTCATTATTATTACTTTAGCCTAGAGACCCCAAGTCCAATAGGATTCCTCCTCATACCTTTGAAGGTTCATGAGTGTAGGTGTTTATTCTAAAGTGTGTATGTCCAGTTGAGGTTATAGTCCCCTTGACCTTTGATCTGCTGACCCAAAAAGCAATATGGTTCCTCTTCTCACCAAGTGCAATTTGCCTATGAAGTTTTGGTGACATTGACCTTTGACCTATTGGCTCTAAACACAGGAGGCTTTTCACCAAGGGCACTGTACCTAAAGAGTTTCATGAGTGTGGGTTTGTGCTTTAAGTTATCCCTTGGATTACATATTTCCATGTCAGGTCATGCCAACCTTGACCTTTGTTTGACATAGGGACTCCCAATAGGCTACCTTTTCTTAACAAGGGCATTTCCCTTAGCCTCCTCCGTCGGATTGGGACGTAAACTGGACGGTCCCGTGTATCAGTCTAACGTCAGAGCACGTTAAAGAACCATAGGAATCTATTCGATAATAAGAGTAGGGCACTGTTCCCAGATTCCTATGTATCCTTCCCCTCTCTCTGGGGTGGCTCTAAATAACCTATACTGTGTTGATGAGCGTTAAACAACATTCAGTTCAATTAACAAGGGCAATATACCTTCATGTCGGTGGGTGTTATGCATCAGAAGTTCTTGCATAGAATTACGCTCAAATTTATGTAAAATCAGATATAATCACGAACATTACTGCTGTTCGTTAGTCATAGTTAATAGATATGGCACTGCCTCTAAATTACATTGGTTACCACGGTGATTCTTCACGTGACTTCCGGTTTATTAGACACTTCCGGTTCAATTCCTCAAATGATCAACAATTTTAATATTGAGTGAAAATTATTCATTCAGTAAAGCGAAGACATGATGTCAGTCATTAAAATGTACAAATTGTGATAAAGTAAGTTATAAATAATACAAATATAATACAAACATAAATTTTAAATAGTTCTCTATATAAATGACTAAACGGAAAAATGCATGGTGCATCTGACATGGTGGGTGGGGTACGGCGATTTTAGTGATTTTTTCAAAATAAGTGCGATTCTTACGGCAGTAAAAAAACCTGGACCGATTTGCATTTTAAAATTTTAGAAGCCCTGGTGTATGGATAGCATAAAAATAGAAAAACAGTTTTTAGGCAGTAACATTAGATTCTAATAAGATATTGAAATGAAACTTGCTGCGTAGGTAGCCTATATGGAAAGGAATCTTGGGATTTATATTTGTGGTAAGTGGGGTCAAGTTCAAGGTTAACAGTAACTGCAACTAAATGCATGATTTCAAAAATCTAAAGATCTAAAGAAATGTTAAATTTCTGTCTTATATGAATAGTTTAAACCAGTTTTATCAAAATCATTAAAATGCGGGGTGTTTGAATAAATAGTTACTCTATTCCGGCTATTCTATTCCAGTAGCTCTTCAAAAAGGTGATAAGCGAAGTGGAGTGAGAAAATTATTATAATTTAAAAATTTGACTGATTATTACATATTTCTTTGACATATCGACAGGAAAAGGGGTGAGGGGTTATGCATGAGGGAGGTCTCAGTTTGGGTGGCATGGCGTGGGAAGCAGTAAATCTACAAGATCAGGAATCTCGTACTGATTGACATTTTGAAATTCCCCAAGATCTAATTCACATGCTGTCGGACTAATCTGTGCTGTAATGTGCAGCCCATTATTTAAACCTGTTAAAAAACAGTCTCAAATCTCATTAATTCGAATCTGTATAAAATTTCCGAAGCAAGTTTTAGAAAAATAAAATAGTTACAAATGTATTTTGTTTGAAACCGCTTACAATTTGGCTAGTATCGTGAAATATTGTTTTATTTCGGATGATAACCATCTAGGTTCTCCACGATGAAATTGATATTGTTGACGGTGTGTTGTAAGTCATGCATTAGGTCTAGTCCAGCCATTGGTTGTGGCATCATCAAGGGAAATAAACAAATGTATTCACTGATGCTGCTATACAGGTGATACTTGGTTGTTTTGCATCAAAGATGCCCATTATAAATACCTAAGAAATCTATTGTTATGAGGTCATGCTAGCCTGTAGCGCATCTACAGGCTCTTGTAGGCCACTGGTTGATAAGCATGAGTCGGAGAAAAAAAGCCCCCGATTGGTTCCAGCTTGAAAAAAGTCTCACAGTGCAATAAACCAGAAAGACACACACAGTCCAACCTGTCCAGATTAAAAAGGCACACAATGTATCATTTGTTGGTCTGTCCGGACGTCCGTTTGATGTGCGCCCTCCTTAAACGTTTTGATTCGGACTCTCTAGTATCTTCATTTTGCATCCAATCTTTACCAAACTTTCACAATAGTAATATATCCATAAGATCTCAAATGAGTTCTTGAACCAACAATAATCGATTACAAATAGCTGAGTTATCTGCCCTTAAATTGGCAAAAATTTATAATATTGCCTTGTGGGCACTCTAGCTCCTACATTTTTAATCCAATCTTCACCAATCTTACACAGTATTTATATATCCATAATATCTGAGATAAGTTCTTGAACCAGCCAGATTTGATCACCAATATCTGAGTTACCTGTCCTTCAACTGACAAAAAACGCCATAGTTTTGCCATGTGGGCATTCTAGCCCCCCCATTTTTGTCCGATCTTAACCAAACTTACATAGTAGTTAATTATTCATAAAATCTTGGATGAGTTCTTGAACTGGCCATATTCAAATCATCCCAATCTGTCAACAAATTTGGCCAGTGTTACTAACAATAGAAATATCACAAACTTTGCCACCATCACTGAAAATGGAAATATCTTTAATAACTTCTTTTCATGGATTGTTGGATAGAATTTGAAAAACACCTCACAGGAAGCATGCTTGTGTGATCCTGTCTCAGATTTATACAAATCATCCTGCAACGAATATGGCTGCCATTACTAAAAGTTGAAAAATCTTGAAATGACTTCTTCCATGAACCAATGACCCAGTTCTTTTGAAACTTCTCCAAAAGCATTGTCCCAAAGTCCTTTCTTAGATTTGTAAAAATTGTCCTGTTCACTCAACAAATATGGCCACCATTACAAAAAATAGAATAATATTTTAACGACTTCTTCTCATGAACCACTGACAGAATTGTTTTGAAACTTGATAGAAGAATCATCTCATGAATCTGAGAATCTGATTTATATCAATTTTCAAGACCAGTCAATAAATATTGCCGCCGATACTAAAATCAGAAAAATCTTTGAACCACTTCTCATGAACCCATGGCCCACTTGTTATAAGTTATTTTATTTTATAGTTATCTGGGTCACAGGAGCACAGGAGAAAGTGTGGCCATAATAGAAACTAGTCATGTTGGACTAGAAACAGCAGAGTTGTGGCCCTTAAATACACTTTACTTTGTTAGCACTCTTAGCTACTTCAATTTTCATTCATTCTGAACCAACCAAACAAGATGTATCATGATAATATCATATCCCCCTCCCCCATCACCTGTTATAAGAACCATGTTAGCCAGTAGAGCATCCAAGGCCCTCTTGGGACTCATGTGAAGTTTATTAATAACATCCAGTCTTTCACTGAGAGTTGAAAAATCACAGCTCGATAACACAATAAACTGTTTGCAGTAGATCTGTCCACTACACAGTCGTGTGAGTTTGCTGATGACATGTTTTATCGTGATGGAAGTTGACACAAAATATCAAACCCGCTGCAAAAATAACTCCTGTAAAAATAGCTATCGTTGAATTAAGGTGAATAGCATAGTGACTTAGTACACAGGTTAGACTGTACATGGTTGTTAGGGCAGGTTAGACTGTACATGGTTGTTAGGGCAGATTATACTGTACATGGTTGTTAGGGCAGGTTAGACTGAACATGGTGGTTACAGCAGCTTAGACTGTACATGGTTGTTAAGGCAGGTTAGACTTTGATTAATTTTGAAAACATAATGGTAGGGATTTGGCTGTTTATACTTTTATTTTCGATATTGTGGTCAGTTTTGGGGGGAAATCAGGATTATGAGCCTTGAGACTTTTAAAGCTTGGTTATCCCAAAATACAAATTCATATGAATTTTTTTTCGTTTCAGTAGCTTTGCCCTTGTCAATGTCCAGCTTATTGCTAGCAGATTACATGCCGGTATGGGACTGGTATTGCTCTGTAATATGTGTTTAGCCAGATCATACAACAGTTATGCGCTTGACCGGAACACCATTTAGTAAATACATTACTACAAAAAACATTAACCATTATGTCAATTATGTTCTCTCTGGAGGCAGAAAAAATAAAGTGTAAATGATAAAAAAAATTAAAAAAATTCTATGAACATTTCCATATGAATATATCCCCATGTGGTTGCCTGGGTAGAAAAAAGAAAAAAAAGATTAGCACTCTTTCATATAGTATATATAATACTACTTTTGAATGCACCAGTCAAATACATGTTGCTGATTTAGTGGAATATAACCTAAATGGAATATTTCTGTGTCATGTTTTTTAGCGTTTTTTTGGGGGTGAAAAATCGGCTTATAAATTGGCGTAAACTGGGCGGGTGGCAGGCATCCCCATTTTGTTTTTCTATATTTCTCCGCATTAAGATGTCCGATCTTCATCGAACTTTATCAGCACCTTACTCCCATTAACCACTGACAATACCCTGAAAACTAGGTCACTGTGATCTACTTTATCTACAATATACCTTTTTGTTTATGTTTCGGAGGTGGGGGGGATAATGTTTTTGTTATATCTCTGCATTACCATGTCCGATCTTCATCAAACTTTAACAGCATCTTACTCCCATTAACCACTGACCATAACCTCAAAACTAGGTCACTGTGACCTACTTTATATGTCCGATCTTCATCAAACTTTAACAGCACCTTACTCCCATTAACCACTGACCATACCCTGAAAACTAGGTCACTGTGACCTACTATATCCACAATATACCTTTTTGTTTAAGTTTCAGAGGGGGGCGGGAATAATATTTTTGTTATATCCGCATTACCATGTCCGATCTTCATCAAACTTTAACACCACCTTACTCCCATTAACCACTGACCTTCCCTGTGACCTACTTTCTCCAAAATATACCTTTTTGTTTAAGTTTTGGCGGCAGGAAATAAAGTTTTTGTTATATCTCCGCATTACCATGTCCGATCTGCATCAATCTTTAACTGCGCCTTACTCCCATTAACTACTGACCATACCCTGAAACTAGGTCACTGTGAACTACTAAAAGCTCTATTAAATCACAAAACACACAGGCACTTATCTTTCACATTTTCGAAAACCCGGCTTTAACGCCACCAGGCGTTTATCCGCCACCAGGCGTTTATCTATTGTTTTAATTAAACTGGTCGATTCACTCCAACAACTTCATAATAGAACATTTTGACTTGTTTCACAATGCCGAATGACTTTGTCTTGAAGTCGTGGCATTGTTTTGTTCCCATGAGTATGGAATCACCACACATTTTGCCATACAAAAAATCCATACAAATGAAAAAAAACAGAAGAAAAACCAACATTTTGAAAGGAAATCGGAAAATAAGCGGAAAATAAGAAAATTTTGCCATAAACACTAAAATTATCTGAAAATGATTTATTTTCTCTGATTCTGAGTTTAACACACCTATTCAAACACAATAAATGGATAAAATATCATTGGATAAAAAATCATGTTTTATGCAATTCTGGAAAATACATGGTTTGAATCCTCATAGGTTATAATAGCATAAATGAGTCTCCGTGCCCCTTCCATTACATAGTAAAGTGAGAATGTTAACAACCTGTCCCGAAATGATTCAAATTACTAGTGTAAGGTACCCGCATTACAAGCGCACCTACTTAACTCACTCAAATTGAGATTAAATTAATTATTCTTTAATCTCCTATTTCACAACAAAGCACCACCACTGGAAGACCAATATGAATATTTGACATAATAATATAGTTATAAAAACAATATAAATAGGAATAATTATAAGGCCTTTAATTGTGATAGTTATTATCGAATCAAGTTTTTCAGAAAGAACGCAAGAAAAGTCCGCTTTAGGATGTCGTCTACTGGTGAAAACGCTATTCTTCTTGACTTAGAGGACTGTTAGGGGACGCATCAATGAAATGGAACTGTAATGGAAGTAATCAAGAATTATAAATAGCATATATAATATGTAATATATCAAACAGTAAAACATGTTGTATCATTGTTCAATAAGTAACCATCTGAAAATAAAAAATGTAATTAATTGACATCATGACTACTACAAAAAATGTTAACATCATCTATCAAACGGGTAGGAGGGTGGGCTGTTATTGATGTTATGAACTATCAAAAACACTCAAGTGACGATAAACCTATAAAACTTGCACATATATACTGCGAAAACTAATCACCAAGTGCACAAGAAATTCAAATGAACAAACATAACCATTAAGGTACTGAAATTTTATTGAACAAAGAAAACCAACATTAAGGTACTGTAAATGACACTTTATTGAAATTGTCGAAATTAAATAATTTCATTTACTCCCTAATCGAGAATAAATTAATTATTCTCTAATCTCCAATATCACGACACAAAGCTTCACCACTAGAAGACCAGTATGAATGTTGGACATAATAATATAGTTATAACAACAATATAAACAGGATTAAGGTTTTAATTGGTAGTTATTATCGAGCCAACAGAGAGAGTTATATACAGATAGATATTTTTTTATTGATTTAAACTTTACAAGTTTATCATCATATACAATATGCAAACATTTATACGTGACAGAATAAACAAAACAAACAAACAACAAAAACATAATTTTGCACACTAGTTTCAAATAAATTGTATTATTGAATAATTTGAAATATTAAATAATTGAATAAAAATGTGGAAATGACACTGAACTTTAACTTACGCAAATTAAATTAAATTAAATATTAAATTAAAAAAAACAAAAAAAACAATTTTGTTCTCATTATCACAAAAGCAGTAACATAAATAATTAATTGATAATAGTTCTCATTCGAGGATAAACCTAGTTTTGATTAAACAATAAATCATTACGAGAATCAAATGCTTCTTTTATAAACCAAGATAAATTAAACAACTCTTTCTTATTACTTGTTTTCATTAGCTCTATGAATTTTAAAACACTTGGACGTTTATAATAGTACTTTTTAATGTTTTTTCTTCTTATATTAACATATACAGGACAAATCAAAACAAAATGGTATTCATCTTCAATGTCATTAGAATTACAAATGGTACAATAACGTTGGTTTCTTTCTAATCTGTTCTGTGCGTAGCGCCCAGTTTTAATTCGCAGTATGTGCGACGATAGTCTTAGTTTTGATAAAACAATTCGCAACTTATATGGCAAAATATCGAGATATGGTTCATATTCAAAATTGCCTTTAAAATGTAAATACATTGACAAAACTCTATTATTTACAACATCGCTGTTCCACTTTTGAACAAAACAATCGACTAAACGCTGTTTAAAAACAGTATGAAATGTTTTCAAAGGAACACTATTTGGATTATTCCAAACATAGCCAAAACCATACTCGTTTAGAAGCTTTTTAATATTCCCAGCCCAATTATTACGCCAATTTTCTATGTTATTGACGGAATTATTGTAAATACAAGAAATTATAATATTGTCAGAGTTAACTGTTTTGCACCAATATTTAACGATTCTAACAGCGCAATATATACAATGGATACCGCCCAAGTTCCCCGTAAATACCCGCATTGCTAGTAGAAGTCTTAACATTTAAAATATATTTACAAATTTTAAGTGAATCCTTTCAATTTCTTTCGACTTAGAAAACCCCCAGGCTTCGCAACCATAATTCAGAATGGATCCAACAAATGAGTCGAATAATTGACACATTGTCTTCGGTTTAAAATTAAACTTCTTAGTATTAGCAATTAATATATGTAAAGCCTTTCAACCCTTCCCTGCTAAACTTACTTGATTTAAAACAAATGTTCCGGTATAATTAAAAATAACTCCCAGATAATTAAAATTGTTTACTATTTCTAAGAAGTTGTCATTATATGTCCATGACTCATTTTGTCTTAATTGGCCCCTTTTCCTAAAAAACATAATTTTGGTTTTGTCGGAATTTACTTCTAATCCCCATTTATTACAATAAGCTAGTAATAAATCTAAATTTTGCTGCAAATCATCAGGTGATTTTCCTACTAAAACCATATCATCTGCAAACAGTAGAAGAATAAGAGTAATATCGTCGATAGTAAGACCTGAACTAATATCATTTTGTAAATATAACTCTAAATCTTCAACGAAAAGGGAGAAAATTATCGGGGAAATCACCTCCCCTTGCCTTAGACCGATTGAACATTCGAAAAAATCTGAATAACTATTGCAACTTTTAACACAAGATTTTACTTTAGAGTACATGTCTCTTATTATTCTAAGTAGCTTTCCATTTATGCCTATTTTATAAAGTTTTAGCCATAAGGCATTCCTATAAACGCTATCAAAAGCTTTTTTCAAATCAACAAATGCACAATACAATCGACCTTTCTCATTTAATATCTTGTGAATAACAGATTGTAATACAAAAATTGCATCGATAGTTGAACGACCCGACCTAAAACCAAATTGGGCGTCTGATATAATATTATTATCTTCACACCATTTACTTATCCTTTTATTTAAAATACCGGTAAAGATTTTGGACAAACAACTAACAATAGTTATTCCTCTATAATTATTTACGTCGTCAGGGTCGTTCTTCTTAAACAAAGGTATAATAATTCCCTCGGTCCATTTTTCTGGAAAATATCCGGAGTTTAGTACAGCATTAAATAAATCAACAAGATGCGAGGAAATGATATCTACTGATTCGAGGAAATATTCATTCATGACAAAGTCTCCAGAAATTGACTTATTTCGCTTCAAAGAACGAACAACAGATTCTACCTCAGCAATTGTTATAATTTTATCCAGTTCTTCAAACTTACAACTGTTTTCATTAAAATCATGCTGCTGGCAGAAAGATTCTGCTTCATCATTTTCTACTTGAAAAATCTCCGTTGACAACTGAGAAAAATAATTATAAAATCTCTCAAGACTTATGTTTTCACTCTTCGATTTATTTTTTCGTAAAAATAACTTCCAAAAATCTTTAGGCTTCTTATGCCTTAAATTCTCAATCTCTCTCATCTTCTTATTTTCATACGCACGCCGTTTTTTCTTTATAAGCATTTTATAGGACTTCTTTTTAATATGCAATTCAACTCTATTTACCATCGATTTACACTTATTATATTGATTGAATGATTTGTTATAAATATTTTTAGCAGTAAAACACTCATTATCAAACCAAACAGCTTTTTTATCGGCAGTATTTGCAAAACGCACTCGATCATTATATATATATTTTTTGGAGAACAGAGGATCCGCGGCGTCGCGTATAACCTTCACAAAAGAATTAATAGAGCTATTAACACTGTCCCTATGATTAGCGTTTATACTGAGCGATATATTATTCAGATCCGTTAATCTACCAATTAATCTACTACGAAACGTGCCGAGGCAATTTTCATCCCATGTAAATGCTACCCTCTCTGTAGTACGGGTTTAACACAATTAACTGTAAAGGAAAGCGGTGTATGATCGGACCACTCATTTAAAGGTTCGATTTTAAAATCATTTACACGATTGAAATTACATTCTTTCAATAAAAGATAGTCAATAACACTCGCACCATTTTGATTTGTGTAAGTGTAGGACCCCATCGAGTGATCACTACCGAGCCGACCGTTAGCCAATCTCATTGTACACGCTTTACAAACTGTTTGAAATGCTAAATGACATGAAATCACATATAAATAGAAATACAAATATGGATACATGTTACATACCGTAACTCTTTCCAAGAAGCCGCAAACAGTCTGCTTTATACCATAACTGCTCCGCGAGTCCAGACCATAGTAGAACACCGAGCAACAAACTCTCCAAAGGTAGCCAAACTTGTATATCCATATAACTACCAATAAAGAATGTGACAGATTCTGCAACTGAAAAAACTTTATATAAATATCAAATCATAACTTTCAATTTTGAGCGATAAAATATACATTTTTTAATTAAAAAAACAACCATATAATATAGCCATAAAAGACCTTCAAATTTAAAAAAATGTTTTGTAACTGAATACAGATGCTATAAATGAGGAATTTAATAACGTTCATTTACCCTATTACCAGAAGAGATAAACAAGTAAGGGTAAAACAGATAAAATTGGAAGTAATTGGAGATTTACACCATTCATAAACCTACTAACAACGAGATATATATATAGAATTTAAACATTTTGAGAATCCAGACTAAAGACGCAATATAAACGGCTTTAACGAGCCAGATCAAACTCCAGAACTGGAGCATAAAATCAATAGTTACCACCACATAATTCATTTTATGCAAATTGAATCACGGGTATGTTAGTATTTCAAGACTTCGTGAATAACCTATATAACCCTATAGTTTTAATCGGCACATATACATTATTATATGACCTGAACATGGGATAGAGTTTTGATTAGGGGTTTGTAGTGTAATTTGGCGGATTGGTTTCTGTAAACACAACACATTTAGTGAATTGTCTAATTGTACGATTTTAACTTACTTTCTTAAGCATCGCTCCAAATCGCTTGGCGCACTGGGCAGATATTCAACATCCTCAAAATCAACCTCAACTAGATTCCACGGCAGCTGCATATCTGCACTTGAAAGCGTCCGAGTTATCGCTCCCAATAAAACTGATGAAGTTGTTTGAGTCCATCCTATTAAATAGTAAAAAGATAAAAAAAATCTAATGCAGTGTAAATTTTCACCTAGACTGGTATCAGTCTATAAATTAGATTATAATTGATAAATTTAGACAAATTAAAAAATAAAATAACTCTGCATAAAAATAATTTTATTTCAAGCTCTGTTTCTCTCCATGGCTGAATGTTGAGATAAGACAATACAAGTTATAAGTGGAGATATTTGCCTCTTTCAGTGCGAAAGAAATTCTATAATGATAGGTTATAGTTAAAATGTTATAATATTAAGGACTAATGCCAGTCTAGCAATTACCTTAATATTCCAGTTTATCAGTGTATTTAATATACTCACCCTGGCAAACAGATCAACTGCAAGAGATCTGCTGCAACATCATACACTCTTCATTCAGGAAATCGGCATAATGATATCAAGTACACAATCTGCAATGTGTGTAGTTCTAAGGTTTATAGTCCCTACCACAATAAGAACCCACTAGATATCCAGAAGGTTATAGGCACAATCGAGTCCGGACTTGTACACAATCTACAATCTAAGAACATGGTACAAGGCACAATACAAGGCACATCTCACTGTGCAGGCTTTTTAAAAGCACAATACCTGGCACATAGCATAAGGCTATCACCCTGCGCATTATTTTCATAAGCACAAATGCATAATTTTCATAAGCACACTACTGGACACATAGCCCTGTGCACAATTTTAATAAGCACACTACATCATTTTCAGCAACACGCTACTGGGCATATAGTATAGGGCTATCGCCCTGTGAATAATTTTCAGCAACACACTACTGGGCATATAGTATAAGGCTATGGCCCTGTGCATAATTTTCAGCAACACACTACTGGGCATATAGTATAAGGCTATCGCCCTGTGCATAATTTTCAGCAACACACTACTGGGCATAAGGCTATCGCCCTGTGCATAATTTTCAGCAACACAATACCGGGCACATAGTATAAGGCTATTACACCACAGCGTCCTTGATTTCTGAGGAAAACGCTGTTTTTTTTGACACTCAGCGACACTGCTATGAACTACATTCAACCTCGGAGTTTTGAATAAATCGGTAAAACTTAGATATACATATAGCAGAAAGTATACATATATATATATTTATTTTGAAATTGACACGCATGAATTAATTTCTTGAAACTAAAAAAATGTGTTAACAGATAAACAGATAAAAATGATTTTGAAATTGGTGTGTATATAATTATAAACACGCAAGTGCAATTTTTCTGATTTTAATTTCAAACTGCCATTTTTATCTCATTTTACCCAACCAACATTGAATTAAACCAAGTGATTTAACATCATTTAATCACCTGTAAGGAAGAAGAAACAAATATTTAAATGTCTGTAATTTTATTACCTCTGAACAAGATAATCTGCCAAGATGAATTTTACTAAACGCAATTACAAACAATTCACACAAAAATTAACATTGTTACCAGTAAAATGTAACAAGAAAGGAAGCAAAACCAGCCGCACGAAATTATAATTAACAAATTTATTTATATAAAATATTCACTTACAGAATACACAAATCCAGTTTGTAGCTCTACTGGCCAAAGGCCAGGCGAGCTTATGGCTTTTCGTCTGTCTGTTAGCAATGTTATAAAATTGACATCTCCTGAAACCGCTTGGAGGATTTTGATGAAACTTCATCACAATGTTACTTGGGAGGGCCCCTCTCAGATTTGTTTTTTATGGCCGCCAGTCATCCAAGATGGCCGCCATGGCTAAAACTAGGTCAAAGGAATTTTCAAACGACATCTCCGACGAAACCACTTATTCCATTATTGTGAAATACCATAAACATGTTTCTTGAGTTGGCCTCTATCAAGTTATGTTTTTCGTTATCGTTGAATAATCAAAATGGCTGCCACGGCGACTCATAGTTTGCATAGAGTTATACAGGAAAAGGCTAAAAATTACATCTTTGAAATCGCTTGAAGGATTTTGATGAAACTTAAATCACAATGATCTTTGGGATAGTCCCTCTCAGATTTGTGTTTTTTGTGGAATTTTAGGAAAATTTTAGGAATTTTCAAACGACATCTCAGAAACCACTTATGCCATTATTGTGAAATACCATAAACATGTTCCTTGGGTTGGCCTCTACCATAAACATGTTCCTTGGGTTGGCCTCTATCAAGTTTGTGTTTTTCGATATCGTTGAATAATCAAAATGGCCGCCATGGCGACTCAAAGTTTACATAGTTATATAGGAAAAGGCTAAAAAGGACATCTTCTTTTAAACCGCTTGAAGGATTTTGACTGCCAGTCATCCAAGATGGCCACCATGACTGAAACTAGGTCAAATTTAAGGACATTTCAAATGACATCTCCTCCAAAACCACTTAGGCTAAATAAAATTATACCTGAGTTTACTGTAACCCGACCGACCCTCTGAAAACACCCCTGACTCCTTTTTTTTATTGATTTTTTTTGAAAAAATAATAATGTTCGCGCGATCACGGCCAACTCATGTGCTCATTGTCCTGCTGTTGGAACTGACCCTCTTCTGGACTTGTGAAAAATAAATTAAACTGTTTTACCCCTTTGCAATAATTGCAAGTGATTGGGAAAAGAGCCAGTTGTTGCCAGGCCTATTGGGAAACAATAAAACATACACAATTTCATATTATTATCTATTGTAGTTTTTAAAATACCACATTTTCCAATTCATCAAAGGTCATCACCACCTTAAATGTAACTTTGGCAAAAAATAAAATAAAAAAATAAAATAAAATGACAACCTACCTACCCTTTTTTTTTCAGCAATGTTACAGTAAACACAGGTATACTTTTATTTGGCCTTATTCCATTCTTGTGAAATATCATATACATGTTCCTTGGGTTAGCCTCTATCAAGTTTGTGTTTTTTCATATCGTCGAATAATCAAAATGGCCACCACAGCGACCCAAAGTTGACATGGAGTTATATAGGAAAACGTTAAAAATGACATCTTCTCTTAAACCGCTCGATGGATTTTGATGAAACTTGAATCGCAATGATCTTTGGGTTTAGTCCCCCTCAGATTTTTGTTTTTCGGGCCTGCAGTTATCCATGATGGCCACCATGGCTAAACTTAGATCAAATTTAATGACATTTATCAAACAACATATTACCACTTATTCCATTTTAGTTAAATATCATATACATGTTGGCCTCTATCAAGTGTGTGTTTTTCATTGTCGTTAAATATTGAAAATGGCCTCCACGATAACCCAAAGTTTACATAGAGTTATATATAGGAAACATGTTTCTTGGGTTGGCATCTATCATGTTTATGTTTTTGAAACACATTATACCAGTAGAGTGTCAACAAGCCCACTTGGGCCTCTTGTTCATTAATATTTTTGAATTAAGTCCAAATAAAATTATCAAATGTTCCTTTAATTCAGATTAGCAAGTGTCTATTTAATTCAAAACAGTAAGTGTCCTTTCAGTCTAAATTAATATCCAATATTTCCGGTTTAGTCCAAATATCTAATTTCACTGTTATTTGGAATGAGCACAATAATAAGTAAAATTCTCTCACAAATATATTTTATATTTTAAAAGTATCCAATTAAAAAATTAACTTTTTACTAAATAGAACAACTGCTGGGCTGCTCCTGGAGCTAGCCTGTTAATATACCGCCCAAAGATTATTCCAAAAGCTTCTCTGCTAATATAATCCAATGAAAACAGTCCAAAGTTCATCACAAATGAATTTGCATAAAATAGTCCATCATGAATGAATTTGCATAAATAATTTGCAAACCATACGTTTACATCTGTACTATTTTAACTTTCTTCAAGGCCAAATCTATAATAAACACGCAACAATGCATGTACACTTTGAAACATGTGCAACAATACATGTAACATGTAACAACATTGTCAAACGTGGTTTAAGAGACTGCTCAAGGAAAAGACCAAAAATGGTCACTTAATACAGGTGGTCTCTTATTACAGGTTCTAACATTGACTTCTTATAAAATGTTTAGTTAATTATCTGCATGTACTTAGTATAAAATTATGTTGTGCATGAGTGTAAACATTGTTTTTGTGAAGACTGATAATTAATTGTAATAACATAAATGAGAAATTAAAATGTTAAAGCTATACCGTATTTGTCAGCGTATAGCGCGCATGCGCATATAACGCGCACCCCGACTTTGGGCCTGAAATCCTTGGAAAAAAACTTTTTTTTATGTATTGTAGCATAAACCGCGCTTAAAAACATGTGTTTTCAATTTCAGGACAGCAGAGCGCCATTTTGAAGCATTGACCAAAGAGGAAATGTAAAACAAATTTTGATTGGCTTAAACAAGCTGCATGTTAGACTGTGTTTGTTTACTCAAGTGTAAATAAACTTGTACTGTTGAGTGTACTTTTGTTGTTTACTCAAGTTTCAATAAAATAAAAAACCCACGCCCGTGTTCAACTTTTATTACGATCATATTATATTTAATATTTTGGATTGACAATTAAAACAGATTATTCTTTCGAATAAATATGTGCTAGTCCTGAAAAGGACCGTTTTGTTCTGCTAACCCTTAAAGTTTTATATATGTTTGCTTATAAAACAAATTCGAAGCGAGGTTCAGTCTCGAAATCATCAACACTACAAACAGAAGTAAATAACTATAGTAATACTATGTATCTAAATTTGTAGCATGAAACATAAAGCCTAAACCGGAAACGAAATGAAACGTATGTCGTACGTTTCTATATAAACTCAGTGAATAATTTCGAAAATCCTCTATCACTAACAATGTTCTAAGTAAAAATTCAAGAAGTTTCAATGTAAATGTTGCTCTCAGAGTTTTATATGTGCATTAGATAACTAAACTAATGCGTAACTTTTCTTTTATTAGATGTAAGAGTCTTTTATTAGACAAATCTTATCAAAAACGAAAATAATTGTGTAGTAGGGATATTCCCGAAACTGTACACTCGCCTCTGGATAAAAATAGATTCTAAAAATAGACTTTTGTGATTTGGACAAAAAAACAACTTCACGCAGTCTAAGCTGTTGCACCCTGATAATAATCAGAGAGCAAACGTATAGAGTATAAGACTGCTGTAAACCTAAACCCCAAACACTAAACCCTACTCGTAGATATTTAAAGTTCCCTAGTTAAAAATAGAAGTAAAAATTAAATTCACACCAGTAGACCGGTACTCAGTAGACAAAAGACGTCGATCCCAGTCGATCCCAGTCGAGTGTCACATGTTTGTTTAATAATTAGTTATCATTGTTTGCGGTCAGTTAACATAAACCAAACACTTCACACTTAACACGTTTTCCCAATCAAATGAACCATTGAACCAATTTAGGAATAATCATGATTCTACGTTGTCGAAATTCAGAAATTCAGAAATCAACTTTAACAAATAAGTAAGGGGGTCGTTGTTTATTAGAAATAATTATTATACATACAATTCTATTGTATTCTATTAATAAAATATGCACTAACCCAGTCTGCGGGTTCGGAAAACCCCAGCCTCGTTTTCATTTCAAAATGCCGATAGATGTAAACAATTGTATTTTTCAACATTTCAATGGTATTTTCTCAACAATAATCAACATAAAACATGGTAAAGTTTGATTTTATTATTTTTATTGATAATAAGCATATAGCATACAACGCATTTTATTGAAACAATAGAAACAAGCCAACTTTTGTTCCGATTCAATCTCTGTAGTAAACGGCCGGTCTTGCGACTTTTTGAAAACCACAAAACTTCTCGTCTTGGCTGAAAAAAAAAAAGTAAATCATTACTTGTTGCTTAAACTGCGCACCCCAACTTCAGCCACAGAATCTGGGGTAAAAAAGTGCGCGCTATACGCCGACAAATACGGTATATCTATGAAATAAACTATAAAAAATTAGTTTAATCAAATTAACGCCGACAAAGTGCACTTTCCTAATCTCAATCTGACCATCTAGCTGTAACAAACATTCATTTTCCATGTCTATATAGTTTGTTTCAAGTCATCGAAACTTTTTAAATACCTATATCATTAGACTCTAAAAGGGTGCTGCTAATCCTTTAATTATATCAATTATATTCAAACAATCGGTCTGCAGATCAAACTGTCTACCAGTCGATGATCGAGGGGTCAAATTTATAAACAAACAGTCACGTGACGGTCATGTTGGCTTTTTGACTAAATGTTTACCGTAAGGTGGCATAATTGATGTAACATGTTGTTAAACAAAAGAAATAATACCAATATTTTGTCTCGTTTTCCAAATACTATTGTTACTATTAGTCTAAGAATCGATTAGTCAGGTTATTGTTGAATTTATGTTTGTTCTCGTTTCTGTGTCATTTACCTATAGATATTTTTTTTCCTCCAGTTTTTGATTATCTGAAGAAGAAAAATAGTGGTCACATATTGATCAAAAAAACAGTCTTATGACATTGGTCGCCTATAATACAGGTGGTCGCTTATTAGAGTAAAAATTAATAGAGTAAAAATTAATAGCAAATATTGTTGGGAGAAACTCAAGGTGGTCGCTTACAGCAGGTAGGTGCTTAAAACAGGTGGTCATATGACCAGGTTAGACTGTGTTTGAAAAGGCTGAATCACAACTAAGAGAAGTAATCTTTGAATTAAACTCTGCAAACTTAAGTCTGGCCACCAAAACTTTGCTTGTAGAAATTAGAGACCTAAAGGTAGATTCCTTGTTATTCCCTTGTACGTAAATTCTACTAGGCTCAATAAAAATTAATGTATCGGAGATATACTGTTTAAATACTGAATTTTCCCCATAAAAACGACTAGAAGACCAATAAGGTAGAACTATGTCTGTTTGCTCGACATTACATCAAATGGTTTAAAAACTCTAGGTGCTAAACAAACCCGTGGTACTAACAAATTGTTGTCATTGCCCAATCTACAGAAAATGAATCTACAACTTCCGAAATAGGAGACCAAAATAACAAATTAAACACTGCTTCTGCAAAAGTTCACTGACTGTCGTATCTACAAAATCACTATATAACAGAGCCGACTTGTTATTTTTCATAACAAACTCGGGTGTCATAGTTAAAAAAGGAATAACATATCCATTTTTTTTCTGACCAAAGACGTCCATCTTCCATATATTTTTGATGTCACCACTCTAACACTTTCATTTTCCATCCAGACTTTATCAAACTTGACCATAGTCTTTAACATCTGTAAGAGCTCGAACGTCATTTGAAAACCAATGTTGGATAATAAACACCACACAGGTGTGGTATTTTGCTAAATGTCAAACCACTGACGTTTCATTTATTGTCTGATCTTTACCAGACTTAAGCAGAGTCTCAATATCAATGATGTTTGGATGAATTTGAAAACTACCAATATCCGATAATAAACATCAGAGTTCTGGCCCTTGACTTAATGAAAAATGCTGTATTTTGCCTTGTCAACACTAGCACCTTCATTTTGCATCTGATCTTTACCAAACTTGACCAGTCTTAAAATCAATGAAAGCTTGGACAACTTTGAAAAACATCATTAATGCTTGATAAACCCCAGAGTTATTGTCCTTGATTTAAAGTGAAAAAATACAATATGACTTGTCTACACTCTATCGCCTTCATTTTGCATCCGATCTTTACAAAACATTTCAGAATGTTAATATCTGACGAGTTTGATAATAAATTGGAAAATAAACATCAGAGTTATGGCCATTGAATAACTAAAAAATATGCAATATTTTTCCTTGTCAACCCTAGCAGCTTTATCCGATCTTAACCAAAATTACGTGATATATACGTAAGATCTTGGACGAGTTCTTAAACCAGCTAAATTTGATTGCTAATAGCTAATAACTGTGTTGTCTGTCCTTGAAATGGCAAATATGCATAGTTTTGCCTTGAGTGCACTCTAGTCCCTCCATTTTTAGCTCTACTGGCCAAAGGCCAGGCAAGGTTATGCGATCACTTTTCATCCTTATGCGATCACTTTTCATCCGTCGTCTGTCTGTCTGTCCGTCTGTCTGTTAGCAATTGTATAAAATCGACATCTCCTCTGAAACCGCTTGAAGGATTTTGATGAAACTTCATCACAATGTTATTTGGGAGAGCCCCTCTCAGATTTATGTTTTTTATGTCATCTCCGAAACCACTTATTCCATTATTCTGAAGTATCATAAACATGTTCCTTGGGTTGGCCTCTATCAAGTTTGTGTTTTTCGTTATCTTCGAATAATCAAAATGGCTGCCACAGCGACCCAAAGTTTACATAGAGTTATATAGGAAAACGTTAAAAATGACATCTTCTCTGAAACCGCTTCAAGGATTTTGATGAAACTTAAATCACAATGATCTTTGGGATAGTTCCACTCAGATTTGTGTATTTTGCGGCTGCCAGTCATCCAGGATGGCCACCATGGCTAAAACTAAGTCAAATTTAAGGAAATTTTCAACAACATCTTCGAAACCTGACAGATAATTTTTTGCCCAAACTTTATCAAATTTGGGTAGCTCAGCTTCCTTATAGTTTTACCTTAAGGTTCGCAACCTTAAGGTTTGCATAAGTTGTTTTAGGTTCCTGCAATCTCTGAACCCAGTGAAACCCAATTTGGATGATGGCCCTTCACCCTTAAATTGGAAAACTAATATGCGTGTGTTTTATAATGAAAAATGGACAATTGTCCCTTCTAAATGCAAGAATATAACAGGAGAAATGCGCAACCATAAAAACAAATTTCATTGGACTAAAGCATTATTTTCTTTTATTAGCTTTTTTTTTAAAGTAATGCTTTCCCGGTTTGAAATTCTGTATTTCCTCTGTGCTGTCATGATGATTTGCAGGGCAGAAAATGCCTTTAGCCTTCATGGAATAAGGTTGAAGTCGAGCGGAGTCCCTGGCGTGGATGAAATATGCCCGTAAACTTGTGCTATATTGGACCTGCCTTGTATTTCATCAGACACTGACGGAAGGATCAAGGATTTGAGATTTGTTTAGTATCATCTTCTTATAATGTTTCGCTAAATAGATCAGTATAAAGGTCGTCAAGGTCACATTGACCTGACAATGACCCAATCCTGAGAATTATTACCTAGACCTTCAGTCTTGATTTTTTACAGAAATGGTACTCATATTAAACCATTGACTCCTATTAATTTTGGGGTTAGTAGGTCAATGGTTAAGGTCACAGTAATCCAGTCATGAAAAATGAATTTTTAACTATACATGCATGCAATCATGAAACTTATACAAATACCATCCATTTTGCGACAACGACCCCTTTTGATTTAGTAGTTCAAATGTCACCGGATCAAGAAAAATGCTTTCTTGACTGTTATTCATTAATTATTTGACCTACACTCTTGAAACTGTATATAAATAGAGCTCTTTAAACAACAACCCCTATCCTTTTTTGTCAGGAGGTCAAAGATAAGGTCATGTGACCTGACAACTAAGGAATGATTTTTTCATATAAACCTTATAATAATGCTATGTTAGGCAGTGCTCTTGTTTGATATGTTCTTAGGATAGACTCTGATACATCCCTCATGAAACATAATTTCTGAATTTTGTCTGAAACTTTCTGAATCCTGTCTGAGCACTGTCTGAATCTGTCTGTACACAAAATTGCCATCTGAATTTTGGCTGAACATAAAATCACTGTTCTGATAATTGTCTGAACAATTGTTGAACATGGCAGAACAGCATCTGAACAGTTCAGAAAAAAATCAGAACTCTTCAGATGTGATTCAGACAATTTCAGATTATACATATTCTGAATATGAACTGAACCCTTTCTGAACAGTTCAGAAAATGATTCAGAAATATTCACAAGTGATTCAGACAATTTCAGATTATACATATTCTGAATATGAACTGAACACTTTCTAAACAGTTCAGAAAATGATTCAGAACTATTCACAAGTGATTCAGACAATTTCAAATTATACATCTTCTGAATATAAACTGAACACTTTCTGAACTCTTCAGACTTAGATATTTTATAAAAAAGTAAAGTCTGAATCTGTCTGTGTTAAGGTAAAGAAACATCTGAAGGTCTGAAATGTTCAGACTTCAAAAATAAAAAAATATCCATGATTGTATATATATAAATTTTACTTTATCTATAATTAGAAAACTTTTTTTGCTTTCTTGAAATTCTTACTTCGGTTGAAAAATGAATCGGAACTGTCAAAACTGTCCAGACTTAAAATTTGAATAAATGAGCCACCTAAAGTCTGAAATGTTCAGACTTCCACCGTAAGTCTGATATGTTCAGACGAAAAGTCTGAAATGTTCTGAAATGTTCAGACTTCATCTTCATTAAACAAATCTATATCAATTTATGTGCAAATTAAAGGTTATTATATTGACATCCTTTATGTGATTACATGGAATGAAAAAATATTACATTATTCCTTCCAGAACTGTGTCGACATTAAACATGGTTGCCATTGGCAATCTTTGATAATCTTAATGACCATGGTTGAGCTGGTGACCATAGTTTTAAGTCATCCAGCCCTAACCTCAACAAACAGCTCAGCCAGGGTTCACCCCAGGATTTTTTTCAGGCGCTGACACAGACAGCACGTTTTTGGATTTCGAAGGGTGGTCAGCAGGAGTCTATTCCCCACCTTTCCTTTTTTTTTTTTATATAATTCTAAGATACACCATCTGCTCGGAGATGGTTTTAGTTGTAAAATGAATTATGCCTTATTTTAATCAGAAGGCACTCTCAATGCTATTGACCGTTTCAAAAATGTTTTTTTGGAAATATTTTTAAAATCCACTTTCTCAGCCTCAGAGCAAGCATATTTTCAAAAGGCAATTGTCTTGCCCAACATTTAAGTCCACTTAGTGTATTTTTGAACATGTATGCAGTAGTGTTAGGCCTGTATATCAATTAAACATTCAGAACTATAAATATCTTTTCCTTTATTGAAATCGCGAAAACCGGTGACATATGAAAAAAGAAGCATATCGCTAAGTTTGTAACGCTTTTTTGGGAAAGACGCACATCCATATATATGTTTAATTTCATTCTTTACAAATGAAATACACTGAATACCTCATCCAGTCGCATTAATAAACGAGTTCTTCGAGTGTATTAAAAAATTCGCATTTTCTCGAAAAATAATCCAGGGCCGCTCATTATTATGATTTACGATTGTTTGGGAAAAAAGAAGCATATCGCTAATTTTGTAACGCTTTTGAGGAAGATGCGCATCCATTTACGTTTAATTTCATACTTTATCAATGAAATACACTGAATACCTCATATAATCGCATTAATAAACGAGTGCTTTGAGTTCGCATTTTCTCACATAACATTCCAGGGCCGCAAATATGACCTTAGGTCGCCGACTTGACTTCTCAGAAGCGAGAAATGACAGTCAAAAACTTGTTATTTGTGGAGGTGTATTTCACACTATCTGGCGAGTGACCGATAGAGGGGCTCTGTGACAATAAGCAAAATATAAGCACCGCGCTTGATATTTAAAGGAAAGCGCTAAATAAATAGAAACTTCGGAAAATGAAAAAGATATCAAGCTTTCCGTGTGTCCCTTTTAAACTGATATTGAGCGAGAAATTAAAATGATTTAATGATATTGTTTGATGTGGAAAACACATGCTATTATTGGTGATTCAGGTCAATATATCTAGAAACAGCGAGTTTTATTCAATAGAACGCCACCCGCATGAACGGAATTATAACGGTTATAACGACGTGTGAAAATTACGTGACGTCACAGTTTCAAAAAGAACGCTGCAAGACCGACTCTCATGACCGCGAAAGCAGAAAAAACAACAGCCGTAAGTATTTTGGAACATACACTAATCATATGTCATGCATATAAACAAGTTAATAAGTAGATATATATTCTTCCACGAAACACGAACGCATCAATTACTTTTTAAAATGTAGGAAATCGTATGCTGAATATAACGTCATCAGTTTTCGCGAATGTACGGGGATCGTAAATTTGCAGACATTTTTAACGATGGAAAACAGCTCGTTACAATTAAATGCATACTCTTATGAATGAAACAATTTGTGTAAAGTGTTTGGTTAACAAGCATAAAATCTAATGGATTTTGGAACTGCGACTTGAGAAGTTGAGTTTTGAAATGTAGACCGGCTTCCGGTCGTTACTTTCACAGCGGCTTCCGGTTGGCCGTTTATAGTCCAAGCAAAACAGATTCTGAATGAGATATCTTGTAAAACAAAGAAGTTTATTCATATAATCATATATTAATCAGGATTTTAAAGAAAATGATTTGATACAGTTTCAAAATATGCATGTCATTTTGCTGATGACGTTCAACTCGGCCTTTTTACATTTTATTTTGATTTCTACATTTTGGTTGCATTTATATTTCGATAGGCTGGAAAAGCTAAACAAGAATGCTGCAAAAATGAAGACGCAGAAAGATAAAACCATGGACCAGAATACTTCTCAGGTCTTTGTACCTTCTACCTGACCAAAGTATGAAGGTATAATAATTGTTTTCTATTAAAAAAAATTGTATTGGTTTAAAAAAAAAAAATGTAACTTATAAATGCTTGCTGTCAGAAGAATCAAGGTACTGAAACATGTACTTACCCAAGATTATGTATTTATAGTTCAAACAATTGAATGTTGTTTAACGGCTCATCAACACAGTATAGGTTATTTAGAGCCGCCCCAGAGAGAGGGGAAGGATACATAGGAATCCGGGAACTAGCCCTACTCTTATTATCAAATAGATTCCTATGGTTCTTTAACGTGCTCGGAGGATAGACCGATACACGGGACCGCCCGGTTTACGTCCCCATCCGACGGACGGGGCTAAGGGAAAGTGTCTTGCCCAAGAACACACCGACGGAACTCAGTGGCACCACGGAGGATTGAACCCGGGGCCTCCGGTTACAAATCCGCCGCGCTACCGACTGCGCCACGCCAGCCCTCCATAGTTCAAACAAAAACACTAAACACTGCAGCTTCAAAAAGTGTTAAGTTGAAAGCACATACAAAACATGATGGTAAAATGGCCCTGAACACTCGCCCTATTGCATCGTTTCGCTGAAGACACTTGCACCAGTTACACACAAAAGGGTCTAGCTCTTAATCTTGGAAAAAAACAACTTTATAAATTTTTTCTTAAAAACAATTTAAAGCTATATTTAAGGCAGCAGATCATACTTGTAAAACACATGCTGTCAATATTTTATGAAAAACTTATTTTCAGATTTCAATTTCTTGGAGAGGCCAAAAAAGACATACGTGCACATGGGGCGGGACGAGCTATTGCAGTGCATAGATCCAAGAAAAAAACCTGGCCCTATACCAAACTAATCACCAAGGAAGATTGTGTGGATTGTGTGGAGACGCTATACGGTCATGGGACTGCTGTTTTTACCACATGTCAGAATTTAATAAATTTAAATGTATACCTCATTTAAAAAAGAAGTTATATTTAATTAGCTATATATAGCTCTAGTGGCCACAGGCCAGAGATTATTGCATGAGCTTATTCGATAGGGCGTTGTCTGCTGTCTGTCCTCCAATTTAAATTGTCCTAAATGTTATCGAATCCCATAGTCAAACCGGGTATGTAAACATATATGGTATACCACTGGATATCAGGGCTATTCCATTAGAGTATTCCAGTGGAAATATCACTAGTATTCCACTGGAAATAATCTAGTGGAATTGCTCTGATATCCAGTGGAATTCCACTGGTATTATTTCCAGTGGTATTCCAGTGGAAAGATCAAGTGGAATTGCTCTGGAATTCCAGTGGTATTTCCAGTGGAATTCCAGAGCAATTCCGCTAGATTATTCTAATGGACATCCATTGGAATTCCACAGGAATATTTTCACCAGGGAACTGTCTAGGTTAACGCTAGCAGTAGCCAAAATAGCCAATGGCTCCTAATCCATTCGCAGGGGCAGTGAGTTGCAGCCCTTATTTTTTGGTCAAATTTTACTTAAAAATATATTTGGTGTGACCGTGTCTATCTCCTCCCACATTTTGTTTGTTTTGAAAGTTTACAGGATACTTACTTAGGATGTCAAAATGTGTATATCCTTTCGGCATTTAAATCTACCCGATATTACCTGCATTATGGCCCTTTTTTCAAGATGTGCATATGGATTCGGCATCAAAATTGACCCAGTATTACCGGAGTAACATTAACCCTTTTTTGTCCAATTTTCTGTTTTACTCTGATTGTTTTCAGAGGGGGCATTCGTGACCCATGGACACTTTTCTGGCAAAGATATGTCTGACAAATTATTAACAAAGATGTTGACAGTTTTATCACTTAAATTGTTATATTTTTAGCTCATCTGGGTCAAAGGCTCACATGTGAGCTATTGTGATCATTCTTGTCTGTCATAATTCTAATCTAATCTGAATAGTGTCTGCACCATTTTCTGAATCTTTCTTAAAATGTTCTGAGAGATTCAGACACTTTTGAGTCTGAATTTTGTCTGAATAAACCCTGAAAATTCAGACAATTTTCAATCTGAATTTTGTCTGGATTCGTTCCAATTTAAGTAAATATTCAGACAAAGCCAAATGACGCCAAATATTGTCCGTTCAGACAATGTTCAGTTAAATTTCAGACAGTGGTTTAAGCAACTTTTCAGAATAAATATCTGAACCAATTTTCTGAATCTTTCTTAAAGTGTTCTGAAAGATTCAGACTTCAGACACTTTTGAGTCAGAATTTTGTCTGAATAAACCCCGAAGATTCAGACGATTTTCAGTCTGAATTTTGTCTGGATTCGTTCCAATTTAAGTAAATATTCAGACGAGGCCAAGTAACGACCGTTCAGCCAAGAATCAGACAATGTTCAGTTAAATTTCAGAATAGTGTCTGAACCATTTTCTGAATCTTTCTTAAAATGTTCTGAGAGATTCAGACTTCAGACACTTTTGAGTCTGAATTTTGTCTGAATAAACCCTGAAGATTCAGACGATTTTCAGTCTGAATTTTGTCTGAATTCGTTCCAATTTAAGTAAATATTCAGACGAGGCCAGATAACGACCGTTCAGCCAAGAATCAGACAATGTTCAGTTAAATTTCAGAATAAAAGTCTGAATAGTGTCTGAACCATTTTCTGAATCTTTCTTAAAATGTTCTGAGAGATTCAGACTTCAGACACTTTTGAGTCTGAATTTTGTCTGAATAAATCCTGAAGATTCAGACGATTTTCAGTCTGAATTTTGTCTGGATTCGTTCCAATTTAAGTAAATATTCAGACAAGGCCAAATAACGCCAAATAACGTCCGTTCAGCCAAGAATCAGACAATGTTCAGTTAAATTTCAGACAGTGGTTCAGCCAATATTCAGACACTATAGGAACCACAAAGTTTCCATAGAAGTGGCTTTATTATGTTATCCCCACATTCACATTTTATGCAAAGGATGTAGAAATGGCATTGTCACCATCCATCTGCCGAGTTAAGATTTTATCGCAGGCAGAATTATACTGATTGTCATGATAAAAAAGTTATATCATGGCTTGGAAAATGAAAGAAAATGAGACATATTTTTTTTTTTGTTTTTTTTTTATTCAAATGGTAATTTTATTAGCCAGAGTTGTTAAGCATCTAATCTGGATTGCAAAGGTTATCAAAAAGTTGCCTTAGTACAAAAATGGCATAATATATGCGAACAATATATATAAAAAAAATACCTAAAAAACAAACTCTTTCCTACCTACCTACCCTAACTTTTTGACAGGGTTTTTAACCAGAAACACATGTGTATTTTTTTTAGGCCTGAGTTAAAAATAGCAACTTCACAGTACTGAACCTATGACGTTGCCAACAATAACTTCTTTTTCTGCATAAACTTTAATAATAAGGCATAAAATAACAAGAACATAGTATACTTAAATTATTTTGTTGTTTTGTCACTAATAATGAAGTGATCAAGCTCATATTGTCACTCATCCTTCTCATTCATGAAAATATAAAGTTTGTTCACTTCTTGATAAAATAATCTGTTATTCACTCCAATCTGGTATAAAGGTCTCAAAAGATTACGGTGCCCTACCAAGTTTGTTCAAATTGTAACCCTGGGGGTAAAATCTGACCCCTCCCTCCTCACAACCCATTAATTCTGGAAGTGCTCTACTTAGAAAAAATTGGTTGATTTGTATTTCAGCTTTTCAACTCTTTTTAAACCTAGCCTCCACACCCCCTCCAGTATATTCTCAGGCAAGACCCTTTTCCTTATGCCTTATCCATCCGATGTCAGATAGGCTGGTGGTTCTGAGTATTGGAGTCTATCTTTCAAAACCTAACAACAACACTGGAGTCCATACATAAATAAGAATAGGTCAGGTTTCGGTTTCCTCTGCATCCTTTCCCTTTTTAGCTCTACTGGCCAAAGGCCAGGAGGACTTATGCGATCACTTTACGTCTGTCTGTCAGTCTGTCTGTCTTGTCTGTCTGTTAGCAATTTTATAAAATCGACATCTCCTCTGAAACCGCTTGAAGGATTTTGATGAAACTTCATCACAATGTTACTTCTGAGGGCCCTCTCAGAGTTATATTTTTTGCGGCCGCCAGTCATAAAAGATGGCCGCCATGGCTAAAACTAGGTCAAATTTAAGTAAATTTCAAACGACATCTCCTCCGAAACCACTGATTCCATTCTACGGAAATATCATATACATGTTCCTTGGGTCGGCCTCTATTAAGTTTGTGTTTTTTGTTATCGTCGAATCAAAATGGCCGCCACGGTGACCCAAAATTTACATAGAGATATATAGGAAAAGTTTAAAAAAAACACGCTTAAAGGATTTTGATGAAACTTAATCACAATGATATTTGGGATAGTCCCCTCTCAGATTTGTGTTTTCCATGGCCGCCAGTCATCCAGTATGGCCGCCATGGCTAAAACTAGGTCAAATTTAAGAAAATTTCAAACGACATCTCCGAAACCACTTATTCCATTCAAAATATTGTGAAATACCATAAACATGTTCCTTGGATTAGCCTCTATCAAGTTTATGTTTTTCGTTATCGTCAAATAATCAAAATGGCTGCCAAATCGACTCAAAGTTTACATAGAGTTATATAGGAAAAAGTGAAAAATTACATCTTCTCTGAAACCGCCTGAAAGATTTTGATGAAACATAAGCACAATGATATTTGGGATAGTCCCTCTCAGATTTGTGTTTTTCATGGCCGCCAGTCATGCAAGATGGCCGCCATGGCTAAAACTAGGCCAAATTTAAGGAAATTTCAAACGACACTCTCCGAAACCACTTACTCCATTCTTGTGAAATACCATATACATGTTCCTTGGGTTAGCCTCTATCAAGTTTATGTTTTTCGTTATCGTCAAATAATCAAAATGGCCACCACATCGATCCAAAGTTACATAGAGTTATATAGGAAAAGGTTAAAAATCACATCTCTGAAACCGCCTGAAAGATTTTGATGAAATTTAAGCACAATGATATTTGGGATAGTCCCTCTCAGATTTGTGTTTTTTCGCGGCTGACATCTTCTCTGAAACTGCTTTTTTATGAAACTTAAATCACAATGATCTTTGGGATATTCCCTCTCAGATTTGTGTTTTTTGCTGATGCCAGTCATCCAAGATGACCGCCATGGCTAAAACTAGGTTAAATTTAAGGAAATTTCAAATGACATCTCCTCCAAAACCACTTATTCCATTCTTGTGAAATATCACATACATGTTCCTTGGGTTGGCCTCTATCAAGTTTGTGCTTTTCGTTTTCGTCTAATAATCAAAATGGCCACCACGGCGACCCAAAGTTTACATAGAGTTATATAGGAAAAGGTTAAAAATGACATCTTCTCTGAAACTTCTTTAAGGATTTTGATGAAACTTAATCACCTTGATATTTGGGATAGTCCCTCTCGGATTTGTGTTTATCGCGGCCGCCAGAGTCATCCAAGATGGTCGACATGTCTAAAATTAGGTAAAATTTAAGGAAATTTCAAACATCTCCTCTGAAACCACTTATTGCGTTCTTGTGAAATATCAAAAACATGTTCCTTGGGTTAGCCTCTTTCAAGTTTGTGTTTTTTGTTATCGTCAAAATAATCAAAATGGCCGCCACAGCGGCCCAAAGTTTACATGGTATTATATAGGAAAACGTTAAAAATGACATCTCTCAAACTGCTTAAAGGATTTTGATGAAACTTAATCACAATGATCTTTGGGTTATAAGTCCCCCTTAAATTTGGGGTCTCCAGTCATCCATGATGGCTAAACTTAGGTGAAATTTAAGGACATTTATCAAACCACATAATTATTACTACTTATTCCATTTTTAGCTCTACTGGCCAACGGCCAGCAGAGCTTATGGGATGGTGTGTTGTCTGTCGTCCGTCGTCTGTCTGTCGTCTGTCGTCTGTCTGTCGTCCGTTAACTTTTCTTCAAACGATTTCTCCTCAGAAACCGCTTGGCTAATTTTGACCAAACTTCATGTGGATGATCCTTAGATGAATGCTTTTTAGATTTGTTAAAATTAGGTCAGCGCTACATCCAAGATGGCTGCCATTACCATATATGGTCGAAACCTTAAAAAATCTTCTTCTCCAGAACCGCTGGACAGATTTCAACAGTTTTTCTTTTAAAATGATCGCCAATGCCTAGACTATCAAGTTTGTTCAAATAAAGTCCCCGGGGTCAAAAATGGCCGTGCCCCGGGGGTCCAAAGTTTGTATATTGAGGTTTTGCATGTTTTTCATATAGACATATAGGAAAAAACTTTAAAAAATCTTCTTCTCTGAAACCACAAGGCACAGAGCTCTCATGTATAACATGTAGCATCAGCTTATGGTCCTCTACTAAGTTTGTTCAAATGGTGACCCTGGGGTCAAATTTGTCCCCGCCCCGGGGGTCACAGTTTTACATAGACTTATATAGGATTTTTTTTTTAAAAATCTTCTCAGAAACTACAAGAGCCAGAGGTTTGATATTTTGCATTTACTATAAGCTTATGGTCCTTTACCAAGTTTGTTCAAATGGTGACCCTCGGGTCACTTTTGGCCCCGCCCCAAGGGTCACATGTTTTGCATAGACATGTGTAGGGAAAAACTTAAAAATTCTTTTTCTTTGAAGCTGCAAGAGCCAGAGGTTTATTATTTTGCATTTGCTATAAGCTTGTGGTCCTCTACCAAGTTTGTTCAAATGGTGACCCAGGGGTCACATTTGGCCCCACCCCGGGGGTCACAGTTTTACATAGGCTTGTATAGGGAAAAACTGAAAAAAAAATTCTTCTCTGGAACCTCATGGCACAGAGCTCTCATGTATTACATGTAGTATCAGCTTATGGTCCTCTACTAAGTTTGTTCAAATGGTGACCCTGGGGTCAAATTTGTCCCCGCCCCGAGGGTCACAGTTTTACATAGACTTATATAGGATTTTTTTTTTAAAAATCTTCTTCTCGCCAACTACAAGAGTCAGAGGTTTGATATGTTACATTTATTATAACCTTATGGTCCTTTACCAAGTTTGTTCAAATGGTGACCCTGGGGTCACATTTGGCCCCGCCCCAAGGGTCACATGTTTTACATAGACATGTATAGGGAAAAACTTAAAAAATCTTCTTCTCTGAAACTGCAAGAGCCAGAGGTTTAATATTTTGCTGTTGCTATAAGATTATGGTCCTTTACCAATTTTGTTCAGATGAAGACCCTGGGGTCACATCTGGACCCGCCCCGGGGGTCACAGTTTTATATAAATGCTTGTATAGGGAAAAACTGAAAAAAATCTTCTTCTCTGTAACTGCAAGAGCCAGAGGTTTAATATTTTGCATTTGCTATAAGCTTATGGTCCTTTACCAAGTTTGTTCAAATGGTGACTCTCGGGTCATATTTGACCCCGCCCCAAGGGTCACATGTTTTACATAGACATGTATAGGGAAAAACTTAAAAAATCTTCTTCTCTGAAACTGCAAGAGCCAGAGGTTTAATATTTTGCTGTTGCTATAAGCTTATGGTCCTTTAACAATTTTTTTCAGATGGGGACCCTGGGGTCACATCTGGACCCGCCCCGGGGGTCACAGTTTTACATAAATGCTTGTATAGGGAAAAACTGAAAAAAATCTTCTTCTCTGAAACTGCAAGAGCCAGAGGTTTAATATTTTGCTGTTGCTATAAGCTTATGGTCCTTTACCAATTTTTTTCAGATGGGGACCCTGGGGTCACATCTGGACCCGCCCCGGGGGTCACAGTTTTACATAAATGCTTGTATAGGGAAAAACTGAAAAAAATCTTCTTCTCTGGAACTGCAAGAGCCAGAGGTTTAATATTTTGCATTTGCTATAAGCTTATGGTCCTTTACCAAGTTTGTTCAAATGGTGACCCTGGGGTCACATTTGGCCCCGCCCCAAGGGTCACATGTTTTACATAGACATGTATAGGGAAAAACTTAAAAAACCTTCTTCTCTGAAACTGCAAGAGTCAGAGGTTTAATATTTTGCTGTTGCTATAAGCTTATGGTCCTTTACCAATTTTGTTCAAATGGGGACCCTGGGGTCACATCTGGCCCCGCCCCGGGGGTCACAGTTTTACATAAATGCCTGTATAGGGAAAAACTGAAAAAAATCTTCTTCTCTGTAACTGCAAGAGCCAGAGGTTTAATATTTTGCATTTGCTATAAGCTTATGGTCCTTTACCAAGTTTGTTCAAATGGTGACCATATTTGACCCCGCCCCAAGGGTCACATGTTTTACATAGACATGTATAGGGATTTATTTTTTGAATTATTTTTTTTTAATATTTTTTTTGTATTTTTTTTTTTTTGAATTTTTATTGATTTTTTTTTTTTAATTTCTTTTTTTTTTGATTGATTTTTTTTTTTTGAATTTTTTTTTTTGATTGATTTTTTTTTTTAAATTATGTTTTTAAATATCTCTTTTTTTTGAATTTTTTTATCTCTATGTTCGACCAGTCGGACATGTAACAGAGGTGTTCTTGATTTAGTTAAACATGCTATATTTTGCCTCGTTAATACGGTAGGGCCTTCATTTTTCATCTGATCTTTACCAAACTTTACCAGATTCTTTAGTTATGGCCCTTGATTTAGTTAAAAAGCTGTTTTTTGCCCGAAACTTTCAAAAAAAACGTCAATGGCAGTCACTCACTTCATGGATGTTATAAGAGCCATGTTAGCCAGTTGAGCGTCCACAGGCCCTCTTGGGCCTCTTGTTGTTAAATATCATATGCATGTTCCTGTTGTTGGCCTCTATCAAGTTTGTGTTTTTCGTTGTCGTCGAATATTCAAAATGGCCGCCACGATAACCCAAAGTTTACATAGAGTTATATATAGGAAACATGTTTCTTGGGTTGGCCTCTATCATGTTTATGTTTTTGAATCGCATCATACAAGTAGAGCATTTACAGGCCCTCTTGGGCCTCTTGTTTTATATTATAATAACCTGCCTCTGTTTTTTCTGTAAATGTCCAAGTAAAATTTTACTAAAATTTAGCAACCTAAGACATATGAAAACATGAGTAAAAGAAATATAGTTAAATCAACAAATAATTATTGTTTATAATTATTGATTATTTAATAATATGTAAATAGGTATCCTCACTAAAGATGTCTGTCAAAATGGTACAAAGTATGTAACTACAATTTTAAGATGGTTACCTCTCTTTTATTAGCTTGTCTATTTGAAGGATATTTACCCCAATGTTAGCATTGGCGTCTCACTCCACCTCAAGTTCTGCGTGTAATCTGTCTTTACTAATCATTTTTTACCCAAACTTTTATCAAATTTGGGTATGAGCTTCCTTATAGTTTTACCTTAAGGTTCGCATAAGTTATTTTAGGTTCCTGCAATCCCTGAACCCAATGAAACCCAATTTGGATGATGGCCCTTCACCCTTAAATTGGAAAACTTATGTGTGTGTTTTATAATGAAAAATAGACAATTGTCCCTTCTTAAATGCAAGAATATAACAGGAGAAATGTGCAACCATAAAAACAAAGTTCATTGGGCTAAAACATTATTTTCTTTTATCACCTTTTTTTGAAAGAAATGCTTTCCCGGTTTGAAATTCTGTATTTCCTCTGTGCTGTCAGGATGATTTGCAGGGCAGAAAACACCTTTAGCCTTCATGGAATAAGGTTGAAGTCGAGCGGAGTCCCTGGCATGGATGAAATATGCCCGTAAACTTGTGCTATATTGGACCTGCCTTGTATTTCATCAGACACTCACGGAAGGATCAAGGATTTGAGATTTGTTTAGCATACCTTTTGGAAAACAAATTGACAAGAAAACAATGTTATTGTCCCATTTGAATATAAAAACCTTTTGGCACAAACTCATCTTATAATGTCTCGCTAAATAGATCAGTATAAAGGTCGTCAAGGTCACATTGACCTGACAATGACCCAATCCTGAGAATTATTACCTAGACCTTCAGTCTTGATTTTTTACAGAAACAGTACCCATATTAAACCATTGACTCCTATTAAGTTTGGGGTTAGTAGGTCAATGGTTAAGGTCACAGTAATCCAGTCATGAAAAATGCATTCTACACTATACATGCAATCTTGAAACTTTATACATTGACTTATTCCATTCTTGTGAAATATCATAAACACCTTCCTTGGGTTGGCCTGAATCAAGTTTGTTTTTCGTTATCGTCGAATAATCAAAATGGCCGCCACAGCAACCCAAAGTTATAGGAAAACGTTAAGAATGACATCTTCTCTGAAACCGCTTGAAGGATTTTGATGAAACTTAAATCACAATGATTTTTGGGATAGTTCTTCTCAGATTTGTGTTTTTTTGCAGCTGCCAGTCATCTAAGATGGCCACCATGGCTAAAACTAGGTCAGATTTAAGGAAGTTTCAAATGACATCTCCAAAACCATTTATTCCATTCTTGTGAAATATCATATACATGTTCCATGGGTTGGCCTCTATCAAGTTTGTGTTTTTTGCTATCGTCGGATAATCAAAATGGCCACCACGGTGACCCAAAGTTTACATAGAGTTATATAGGAAAAAGTCGAACATGACATTTTCTCTGAAACTGCTTGAAGGATTTTGATGAAACTTAATCACCATGATATTTGGGATAGTCGCTCTCAAATTTATGTTTTTGTGGATGCCAGTCATCCTAGATGGCTACCTTGGCTAAAACTAGGTAAAATTTAAGGAAATTTCAAATGACATCTCCAAAACCACTATTCCATTCTTGTGAAATATCATATACATGTACCTTGGGTTGGCCTCAATCAAGTTTGTGTTTTTCGCTATCGTCGAATAATCAAAATGGCCACCATGCATGTCAACCCAAAATTTACATAGAGTTATATAGGAAAAGGCTAAAAATGACATCTTCTCTGAAACTGGTTGAAGGATTTTGATGAAACTTACTCACAATGATCTTTGGGATAGTCCTCCTCAGATGTATTTTTTGGCGGCCGTCGGTCATCCAAAATGGCCCCCATGGCTAAAATTAG
>JAWPHD010017727.1:0-43186 GCA_037043455.1 Cyrtodaria siliqua | reverse complement strand
AAATAGAGAAAGTGAATAGACAATCGCATAAATTAAAACTGAAATAAAAGCAGCACGATAGTACCAAATGCTAGCCTGTTTTGCAGGAGTAAAGACTGGAGGATACACAGTTGTATTATCACAGTGACTTACATAAACAGTTGCTTTTGAAATGTTAAAATTATGTCATCTTATTGTAAGTGCCTTTCATAATTATTAAGTGGTCAAGCTAGTCATACCTTAGATGGGATCTAGTCATTTATTTGAAACTTTGATGATGTTACATGTAGTTTGTTTATCTAAACAAAGTGTTCTTGATTGACAATGATTTACCTAGTCTAGCGCTAGCGGTAAGCAAAAATATGAAGGCGATTCCTGTTCAAAATTAAGGGCGAGTACAAAGTTGATTTTTTTTCACTAGGCCTGCAGGTCTAATTGTCCTTGTAAATAGTGTACAGGCCTGTAGACGATGCTACAAAACCATGTCAGGTTATTCACGTTGTACTACTGCAACTCCTTTAAAGTGCTGCTATCGGCGAGATGTGTGAAGTTCTATATCTGTATGGCTTTTGGTGTCCGAGACATTAATTAGAAACTTGCATGTAACACATGAATGTAATTAACGAAGTACGAGAAGTAGGTCAAGGCCATTCAGTGACCTACCTTTGGTAGAAATATACTGCTGTCATTGAGATGTAAGCGTGTATGAAGTTTGAATCCTTTATATTTTCTGGGAAGTGGAGTTGCATGTAAAACTTACATGAAAACGAAATTGCCAACAATTTATTACAAAACAACAATTAACAAGAGCGCCACCTAACGGGGCATTATACTTTTTTTAAAGTTGTTACGCTTAAAGCATTTCCTAGGCGATAGGTCAATGTAACCCTTATCGTTGACCTTTTAACAAAAAAAACTGATCGAGGATGTTGTTTAACCAAGAGCACTATTTGTATAACGTTTCAAGACTGTATATCAAATATTCGTGAATTACAGCTGGGAAGGAATTTGTTATGATCAGGTCAAAGTGACCTTGACATCTGACCTACTAAGCTATAACTAAATAGAGGTTGTTCTGTTAACTTGGGTTCTATTTCTTCAATAGCTGTATGTCTAATAGTTACAAGTTTCAGAGAGGATTTAGTCATTGTCAGTTCAATGTGACCTTGACGACCTACTGAACACAAAAGTAATAGGCTTCCTCCTGTAACCAAGGACAATGCACCTATGAAGTTTAATAAGTATGGGTATCATATTTCCGGGATTGTCATTTGCAATGTGTATGTCAAAATGAAGACATGTGTGACCTTTATCTTTGACCATCTAAGCCTAAAAGTGATAGGGTTCCTCCTCTCACCAAGGGCAATGTATCTACAAGGTTAAATTAGTGTGGGTATTATAGTCCTGTAGTTATCACTTTGAATATGAACTGGTGACCTTGATTTTTGACCTAGTAACCCCAAAAGCAAAAGGGTTTCGCCTCTGACTAAACGCAATGCATCTATGAAAAGAAATATAAAAACACAGAAACAAACACGTAAACAGACAAAGAAGAAGGCAAAAGCAATAATAAATGCAAACGACATCATAAACACAAAAGGGTTGACAATAGGGCTACCGCCTTGGAACGGTCAGTGGCAAAGTAGGCCACTGGGGGTTTAAACCGGTTCTAGGGTGCACCAAACCTCACACTTACCCTATTGTCATCCCATTAAAACAGGACAGTGTAAATAAAGAAATCCCCGCCATGGTCTAATCTCGAACCCAATGCATCTATGAAAAGAAATATAAAAAGATATAACAGGGAAAGTAGCATTTAAGGTGGACAGTCAATCACAAAACACAGAAACAAACACGCAAACAGACAAACAAGAAGGCAAAAGCAATAATAAATGCAAACGACATCACAAACACAAAAGGGTTGGCAATAGGCTACCGCCTTGGAGCGGTCAGTGGCAAAGTAGGCCACTGGGGGTTTAAACCGGTTCTAGGGCGCACCAAACCTCACACTTACCCTACTTTCATCCCATTTAAACAAGACAGTGTAAATAAAGAAATCCCCGCCATGATCTAATCTTTGACGTTTCATGAGTGCAAGGGTTGTGGTTGCACAGCTATTTGGCGGAATGTGTATTTCCATATAAGGTCATAAAGGGCCATGATGTTCTTGATATTTGGCCTACTGACCCCAAAGACAATACAAGGTCTTTCTCTTGCCAATGTCAATGCACATACGAAGTGGGGGTGTTATAGTTTTGATGTTATAACGCAGAATGCAGATTACAACATAATGTTATAGCCACCTTGACCATTGACCTGCTAACTCCAATGAAATACAATATTTTCGCTTACCAAGGGCAATGTACTGATGAAGTGTCGTGAGTGTAGGTGTTATGGTTTTGAAATTATCCTACAAAATGCATATTTCCATATAATGTCACGGTGACTTTGACATTGACCAAATGACCGAAAATCAACAGGGTTCCTCCTCTCACCAAAGTCATTAAACCTATCAAATTCTTCAGTGTGAGTGTTAAAGTTTCGAAGTTATCGCGAAGAATGCCTATTTCCATATAAGGTCATGATCACCTTGACCTTTGTCCCACTGAACCATAATCAATAGAGTACCTCCTCTCACCAAAGGCAATGCACCTATAAGTTTCATAAGTGTTGGTTTTACGGTTTCGAAGTTATCAGATGGAATGCCTAATTCCATATAAGGTCATGGTGACCTTGACCTTTGACCAACTGGCCCCAAAAAACTATCGGGTTCCTTCTTTCACATAGGGCAATGTACCTATGAAGTTTGATGAGGGCAGGTGTCAGATCGGGTTCCTTCTTTCACATAGGGCAATGTACCTATGAAGTTTGATGAGGGCAGGTGTCAGGATTTTGAATTTATTGTGCGGAATGCATGATTCCATATAAGGTCTCTGTGACCTTGACATTTGACCTACTGGCCCCAAAAACAATAGGGTACCTCCTCTCAACTTAAGCAATGTACCTATGCAGTTTTATGAGTAGGTGTTTCGGTTTTGAATTTATTGTGAGGAATGCATATTTCAATATAAGGTCAGTATGACCTTGACCTTTGACCTACTGAGCCTAAAGGAATTGGGTGCCTGCTTTCAAAAAGGCCGATGAACCTATGAAGTTTTATGAGTGTAGATGTTACGGTTTTGAAGTTACCATGTGGAATTCATAAAAGGTCAGTAACCTTGACATTTGACCCCAAAGCAATAGGGTTCCTGCTTTCAACAATGGTGCTAAACCTATGAACCGCGGGTTGGCTGGCGGACGGACGAACGGACGGACGAACGGACAGACAGGCAGACAACCCCATACCATAATACGTCCCGTTTTTTAAACGGGCGTATAAAAAATACAAACAATTTATTACAAAACAACAATAATAATTATTAAGAAGTACCTAAAATCGGAAAAAAACAACCCATAAAACATGAACTAGAAACACATTCATAACACTTTACAGTATAAATGAACTCTAAAAAACGCCTCAAGGAGCATTTTGTTTTGTAGTTGCCTATATACACTTGTCGTCTGATAACGTCGTATGTTTCTATGATGCCATCGATGGCGTCATACGCTGACCCTGTCCTCTCTGTACGGCACTGTACACCGGAACTACTGCGTCGATTGTCGTAATTTGGTATTTGTGACGGTTACGGAAATCGACGAGGCAATTCTGGCCCACACCGTGCTAAACGGAAAAGATCGAAATTCATTTGCATAAATATGTATTACACTAGTGTATTAAGATAAATATAGCATGGCTTTATAACACTCCGACGTCGCAAGTTATTTGATAAATGTGTCTAAAGAAGTAATACAACTAACACTCGTTTGGAATATGAAATTATTTACAATATTATTAATATTGAATACTGTTGTATATCAATGTTTCGTCACTTGTTAGCTTGCATTACCATACATAACATACTGAATAATCAATCAGGAATTCCAGACCGAGTACGCGTCATTCATTCCAGATGTACGGTCATAAGACTGGCTGAATAACATACTGAATAATCAAAAAGGTATTCCACATTGAGAACGTGTCATTCATTCCAGATGGAAGGTCAGGAGACTGGCTGGATAACATACTGAATAATCAAACAGGTATTCCACACCGAGTACTGGTCATTCATTCCTGATGGAAGCTCAAGAGACTGAGAACGTGTCATTCATTCCAGATGGAAGGTCAAGAGACTGGCTGGATAACATACTGAATAATCAAACAGGTATTCCACACCGAGTATGTGTCATTCATTCCTGATGGAAGCTCAAGAGACTGGCTGCATAACATACGTCAAGCATGTTACCTTTTAAATTATCAGCATATAAACTGCCACATCAGTATTGATCCTCTTCAAGTATGATATATAAATCCGGATTTAAACTAAAGACATAGTATGTTTCCAACACTGTGTATATCAGTCATTAGAATTGGAGTTTCTGAACCAGCCGGGATTTGATTTGAGATATATTACAGTTTCCGACATTTCACGTACCAACCTAGTCCAACAAGTGACTATACTATCATTTGTATCGGGTTGTATATAAAAAAAGTATGGCTGGTTCCCACACAGGGTATGTTACATGTATCGGGATGACAGTTCAATCAAATAGTTTGTATGAACAGTGGACATTGTACGTCTACTCAACGGGAGTTACATATGTTGTTGTAAAGGTTACTTCATCCCATTGAATATTGCGGGTATATGAAATCAGTTAACTGGACAAATACTTTGATCCACAGACTACTCTTTCATGTTACCTCTCCTTCATTAGTCTTCACGGATATTTTAAAGATCAGTATGTTAAATACTTTGCCATACACACTTGTCTTTAATATATGTTTAGTACTTATATACGTCATGGCTGTCCATATGGTCCATATGATACACTTGACCTAAGTGGTTGTTCAGATGCACGGATGCAAAGTTTTTAAAGATGCCGCGAATGACTAAATTCTGCGATGCGCTAGCTGCAAGTATCTGGTGTCTGGTATGTATGCATACGCATGTGTTTGTAAAGCTTGCTAGACATGGTAAATCGTTTACTGCACACGCTACACTTATATGGTGTCTCGCCAGTATGCACGCGCAGATGACTTTTAAGCTTAGCTGATCTGGTAAATCCTTTACTGCATAAGCTGCACTTATATGGTTTCTCACCTGTATATATGCGCATATGCCTGTTAAGACTGCTTGACATGGTATATCCTTTACTGCACACGCTACATTTATATGGTGTCTCACCTGTATGTATACGCATTTGACTGTTAAGATCGCTTGACTCGGTGAATCCTTTACTGCACACGCTACAGTTATATGGTTTCTCACCTGTATGTATGCGCATATGACTGTTAAGATCGCTTGACTGGGTGAATCCTTTACTGCACACGCTACAGTTATATGGTTTCTCACCTGTATGTATGCGCATATGTCTGTTAAGACTGTTTGACATTGTAAATCCTTTACTGCACACGATACAGTTATATGGTTTCTCACCTGTATGTATGCGCATATGACTGTTAAGACTGTTTGACATTGTAAATCCTTTACTGCACACGATACACTTATAAGGTGTCTCACCTGTATGTATGCGCATATGACTGTTAAGATCGCTTGACTGGGTGAATCCTTTACTGCACACGTTACAGTTATACGGTTTCTCACCAGTATGTATGCGCATATGCCTGTTAAGATCGCCTGGCGTGGTAAATCCTTTACTGCACACGCTACAGTTATACGGTTTTTCACCTGTATGTATGTGCATATGACTGTTAAGATCGCCTGACTGGGTGAATCCTTTACTGCACACACTACACTTATAAGGTTTTTCACCTGTATGTATAAGCTTGTGACTGTTAAGACTGCATGACTGGGTAAATCCTTTACTGCACACGCTACACGTGTATGGTTTCTCACCTGTATGCATGCGCATATGCCTGTTAAGATTTCCTGACTGGTTAAATCCTTTACTGCACACGCTACATTTGTATGGTTTCTCACCTATATGTATGCGTATATGACTGTTAAGATTGCCTGACTTGGTAAATCCTTTGCTGCACATCGTGCACTTGAACGTTAACTGTCCTGTATCCATGATTATTGAAAGACGACTTTGCCTATTGTTTTGTTGTCGTAATGCGGTTTCTGAAACAAAATAATATCAAACTCAAATTGATATTATGTAATAGTTCAGTTTAACGCGTATGCCATAATTAATATCGTCTGCATGTAACAAGCACATCGATGGAACCGATTTATATTTTGTTTGAAGTTACATGAAGTTCTATCACATTATACGTTTGTGCTTTGGACCACGGGTTTGTGTCATGAACAGTTTAGCATGCATACATTTTATATATGTGCTTATCTTCTAGATTATTTAAAACTACTAGTTACCTACTAGCCGCGATCAAGATGCAGAAGTATGCTTTAAATATATTTTTGCAGGAAATGAAATATGGATCTTTTTAAATTACCTCGATAATACTTACCCGTATACGAAGTATAGCATGTGTATGTTAATCTGAGTTTTGGTGCCATGAAAGTCTGTATTTTAATCTAACTGATATAAATGTGTTTATGTGTGTATCATGCTCATTTTTACAAGAGTTGTCTCCTGGATAATTATGTTTATTTCTATTTTGAATGTTAATTAAAGTGCACGTTTACATTTAACCGATGATCGATTATGGGCTTTCATAATCGATTATCATAATCGGATGCCTAACAAACCGATGATGGGTTTAAAACAATCGATTAATCGGTACATCACTAGCGTTAACATTAAATATTTCAAAAACGTCTAAAGCATATGTGGTGATGCTAGTAAAATATGATGCCGAAATTATTTTAGTTGGCATATTTTAGAATGCATCATTGTACGACGTCAACCAATCTTTCCCAGGTCATGCGCATATACTTATTGGAGATAATTACAAACTAGACGTAGATATGGGTGTATTAGAATCGTTGTTTCGTACACAATAAAGTATAAAAAAAAGAAAACTAAAACCATAAAACCTTGGGCTTTTCCTTTTGTCTGTTATCAATGTTAACACTGTTAATAGGCATTACTTAGTTCACTTTGTATGTTGCGACATCGTTAATAACCTGACATTGCATTCTATTACCTACGTTCATGCACCTTCACAAACCCTGGATTGATTTCGAAATCAGGAACTTTTACTTCAATTTTCATCCCAGAACACGTGCATGTGAATCTCTGTCCTTTTTTTACATAAAAAGGAAGATGAGTGCAATATCCTCAGTTATACAGGTCGATATTTTAAGGAAATAGATATATATATAAAAGTAGATACTGAGCTAATTTTATATTCGATCTCCATGTCAACAAAATAGTGTGTACAGTATTTTTACAGCGAAAATGTCAAACTCCATTATCTCCAAAATATGTGTAATTTATAGAAATTGTAATAAAACAAATAATTAAAACCTGGATTTATAAATATATTTACTTGTTTTGAAAGAACTGTCATAGGACCTTGTCATATACAAGTTTTACCAAAAGTTGAGCATTATAACATACGTTTTTTATATATAGAATTATTTATTTTTTCTAAAGAAAAAGGTGGGATACGGTCCATATATGTTTGCTTTTTAAAGTAAAAAGACGAATGAGGATTACAATTGTTGCGTATGTTTTCAAAGATGTGTATATATAGGTAATCGAAAATTAATCTTTGTTTTTCAATGAATGTAATGTTATGAAACAAGAGGCCCAAGAGGGCTTGTGGACGCTCTACTGGCTAAAGATAAAGTTTATGCACAAGGGGTCATAACTCTTTCAAATATCGTTCAATGGTGATGATATACGCAACTAGGCTTGGTACTGATTGTTCCTGACAAGTTTCGTTGAAATCCAGACAGAGGTTCAGGAGAACTAGTCTGTACAAAGTTAGTGTATTAAAACCTTTAAGGGGTCATAACTCTGCCAAAATTCATTCAACCAGAACACGGCAATGATAGGTGCAACTAGGCTTGGTACTGATCATCGTTGAAATCCAGCAAGGAGTTCAGAACAGACAAATCTGGACAACGTTTCTCTATTAAAACCTTTAAAGGGCCAAAACTCTGCCAAAACTCATTCAACCCGAATATGGCGACGATATGCACAACTAGGCTTGATACTGATCATCCTTATCAAGTTTCATTAAAATCCAGCCAGGGGTTCAAGAGAACTAGCCCGGAAAATGTTTGTGTATTAAAAACCTTTAAAGGGCCTTAACTCCACCAAAAATATGTTAACCGCAATGCGACGATGATATAGCATATTTCAGAAAGTCAAGGGCCATAACTCCGGTGTAAATAGTCCAATCTGGCTGGTTTTTAAACTTGTCAGACTCATTGATAGTAACAATCTGGTAAAGTTTGGTAAAGATCGGATGAAAAATGAAGACCCTATCATGTTAACGAGGCAAAATATAGCATTTTTAACTAAATCAAGGGCCATAACTCCGTTGTTACTGGTCCAAACTGGCTGGTTGTCGAACTTGTCTGAGCTTTCATTTATATTAACAATCTGGTATAGTTTAGTAGAGATCGGATGAAAAATGAAGGCCCTACCGTCTTAAAGAGGCAAAATATAGAATTTTTAACTTCATCAAGGGCCACAACTCCGCCGTTTAAAGTCTGATATGGCTGGTTTCCGAACTTGTCCGAGATTTCATTAATATTAACAATGTGGTTAAGTTTGGTAAATATAGGATGAAAAATGAAGGCCCTATCGTCTTAACGAGGCAAAATATAGCAATTTTAACTAAATCAAGGGCCATAACTCCGCTGTTACTGGTCCGATCTGGCTGTTTTTCAAACTTGTTCGAGCTTTCATTCATAATAACAACCTGTTAAAGTTTGGTAAAGATCGGATGAAAAATGAAGGCCCTATCATCTAAACGAGACAAAAGTTAACGACGGATGGACGACGGACGGACGGACGACGGACAACTCGCCATCCCCTTGGCCAGTAGAGCTAAAAAATGATGAAAATGTTCAGTGACTCTATTTTTCGTGTTTTTAGTGACATTTTGGCGTTAGAATGTCATCTTCAAAGACGTCAGTCTAGTGGGGAAAAAGTGTGATGACCTATCTTTTTTTTTGTTGATAATTTTGTATCTAAATGATACCAAAGAAACTTTAAGTATCAATGCAATACAAATCTCAGCACTACGTCCTTTCCAAGCCGACCCCACAATTGAAAAAAAAAGGATAAATTCTACTCCGAGTGGCAGAGCTACTTGGAGTAGGTCCCAAAGGGGGGTGTGTTCACGTGTTCACGTAAAATAAAAACAAGGATCACGTCTTCACGTGAAAATAGCAGAACTTTCACATTTCACGTTAAATGTGGATGAGCAGACGTGAAGCGCTCTAGGCTCGAGCTTCTCTAGTACAATGTGTGGGTTGCAACAACAACAAAGCTTACCTCGTAATTTGAAATGCCATTCTGGACTGCGATGGAACTGGCGCCCACAAAGTTGCACATTTGACCGACGACTTTTTTTATGAACAATTCCTCCCTTCTCCCCATTAACAAAAATACAAACAATAAACTCAAACGAAGGAATAGCTTCTGCCATTCTGCAACGGTATGAAGTCCATAAACAAGCAGATACGATTCTCCCGCGCTATAAAAATCTGCGCGCACCTAGCGGTATTATGTTGTACTACCGAGACCATCATACAAATAGTAATAGATTTGGAATCCAGTCAAGGGAGACCACTTTTGTCAGCAAACTGTATTAGGCTAGTTCCAGGCCGACTTGTAATGTAGTGAGCTATGTCAGTGAAACTGTCGGCATACGACCAGTCTATACTGCCTATACTGTATCTGATACACGACTCGGTTGATTGTAGTGTCCCCGGGGATTCCCCGTGCCAGATGTTCGCGCAAGTACGAAAGTTCAGCTCTCGGGGGAGGCTCGGGGGAGGAGGAGGGACACTAAAAAGACTGAAAAAGACTAAAAATTCACGTTCCACGTCACCATATGACGCGATCACATTTTACCAAGACCAAAATCACGGATCACGCTGATATAATTTTCACGCAATCACGCACAAATATTGTTTGTTTCACGTGTCACGTTTTTAAAAACTCCCCGATCACGTTTTCACGCAAAACGCCTTTGGGACCCCCCTTGGAAACAGAGTTGTGGATGCCTGGAATAAACTTCTCAGCGTGGTAATTGAGGCGCCTTCGCTCAATGAGTTTAAACAAACATTGGTTACGACACCCCACTAAATGTTCTCCAAGTTTTATATAACAACCGGAAGTAAAGAAAAAAACAGTTTGAAAAAGCACTATCACGAAGTACCTTAGAAGCGAATCGCTTACAACGGTATCTGCTACAGTAAGAATACAGTGAGAATACACATATATATTTTGTTGACAACATAAATGATCACAAATGACACAAAAAATATGAATGCTTAAAACAAATTCTTAAAATTTGATATGTTACCATCTTAAATCCTACATTTTATCCATATCTATTAGAATGTAAAACATGAAACAATGCTGTTGTCAAATATAACTATGATTTAAAAAATAAATTCTTAAACTTGAAAATGTCAAAACTTGCCAAGCCAACATCCTTATTTACTCAAGCTGGATAAAGCCCCATTTAGACTGTGCCTTTTTCATATTATATAATGCCAAGAAGACAAACTTGAATATGAATGCTGTGCAACATTCTATTGTTTAAATTTGATAAGTTTATGTTCAAACTAATTTTAAAAAATAATTCCATATTCCGGCGATTTTTGACAAAAATACACATTTTTCGCCCCAAAATTAAGGCATTTCCAAACATCATGCGGTTTGGAACTTTTTTCTTTTTAATCACCGGACCTTACACTGCCCAAAAAGGTTACAATATTTCTTTTTTCTATTGTATTAGATATATTTCTAATTTTTGGTTTAATACCCCCAATGTATTACAGAAATCAGCGATCTTATTCAATTTTTAACATTTTTACCAAAAATCTCAATATTTAAGTATCGGATCCATACATTATATGGTGGGACAAGTAGAGATGCGTTCCGACAAAGATGCCATCAATTCAAATTGGTTCTAATATATTCCATTCTTTTCCTAAAAACATAATTCCAAATTTCGGCGATTTTCGTCTAAAACGCAACGTTTTCCCCCAAAACTCACTAAAGCCCCAACGCTCAGATGGCACACATGTCTCATTTGGAAGCTAAATGTATGTTCTTCCAGAAAATCATACCCTACAAAATTCCCTTGGTGGGAGGTGGGGTCTACAGCCATCTCAAGAACTATCAGTTTTACTGTATGAACCCTTCCGACCATACACAGCAATAATCGTAAACTTGTCATATGCTACGATTTAATGAAAGCGACAGGAAACATATTATTAAAGTAAACAATATAAAAAGTACATACCTTGTCGTTAATTGTAAGCGTTTATAGTTTGATACGATTCAAATTCTCCTAAAGTTCCATCAATCTGATTCATTGAAGAACATAGAACTAACAGAAAAAGTTGACAAGGTCAATTTCTAAATGGCGAAATGTATACTAAGGGAGGTAACTACACTAGATTAGCTAGTTAACAAAGATATATTACTAAGGGAGGTAACTACACTAAGATGTTAATTTATATTATGAACATAATATAATAGTGCATTTCAATGAGTTATGATGTTGAATTGACGTTGAACGACACATCAACGGTATATGGCACCAACAGGAATGAACGTTCGAGGCAACCCTCTCCATTTAAATCCAGGTATAAATATGCAGAATGGGCCTAGAACCTTTTTCACCAGAACATTGCAAAGTTGTTGCAAATTCTATTGTAAACATTCCATTCTTCGCTGTAGCCAATGCCATTGTTTTCTGCTACCACTCAAGTAGCATCTGAAACAATACGGGAATGATGATGAAGACCTTCAATGAACATGACACAAATGACAAAATGAACATGCAATATAACGTGACATTTCCATTTGTACGTACAAATGTTAATAAAACGCGTTTAAACTGCTTGAACGAATATTTGACTGTCCATTGGTCGAATCTGTTTCATTACAATAAATTGAAACATCACCCATTTCTACGACGCATATAAAGTCCTTTTATAACGCTGGCAAAACACAACGAGTCATGTGTTCACTCATATTATTAACAAATATATGCTGAACCAATAATTATGTTATTTAGGCTACTCGTGCGTTAAGATGTTTTGAAAAAACAATATCCGTTATCGTCATATATTGACATGATACAACGACATATTTTTGTTTGTTTTTATTTGTGTTTTTTTATTGTTCTTTTGTGTGTATGTGTTTTTAAAGCATGCGATATTTGGTAACCATGCAGAAGTTTCGGAAAACAATATATTTGCAAGAAATAGTTTTTTTCCCTGAAATTTCTCCTTTTCCTCAAGAAATCTGATATTCTTTTTCCGAGGCAGTCAAAATAAATACATTACAATATGCATTTTCGTCATATATACATAAACTAGGATCCGGCATATTAAGCTTAATTAATGTAAATGTTTTTTATTTTTATTTTGTGATTAAATATTTTGCTTATTTTGGCATTAATTAGTATGTACTGACATTATAAGCGATTTTCCAAAACGGAACATAAGTCATATACTTACGTTAAGATATCTCAAAAAACAAGTCCGCGACCTATTATTTTTGAAGGTGAACTATAGTTAGAAAAGGCAGTTCATATTTGTTTACCAAATTCAAGAAAAAATTCAAGGAATAGCCTTAATGAGTTAACTTACGTGGTCTTCTTTTAAAATATAAACACGTAAAAGACGGACATTGTTTTCCCCGATATGTTGCTAAGTGCTTGCTTGGAGATGTATAGAAGCACGCAGTGGTAGGAGAAATGGTCACCAAACATATGAAGGAAACCCGATCAAAATACGCAGAGATGATTGATGGTTCTTGTGATGAACATATGGATGCAATGCAGCAACATTCCGTCAAACAATCTTGTGTTTTTTTCCCAGTAAATATTTAATAATGGTTTGTGTGTTATGTTTGTCAATGCAATTATTGTGTGTTTTATAAGTTACGGACATTGTCTCTTACAATACCAAGACTTCTCCACAGAGTTTGACTGAAGCACGACATGCGCAGTGAAGCGGTACTTACCGATCGGTTGATTCGATTATGTAGTCTGACATCTGACTGGCTAATCGTAAGGTCAATCTGACGTGACATCCAATGCAGTGTTGTCAGATCCTTAGTAGTGTTGAGTATCGTAGCTTGATAATTTGTCTGATTTTAATGAGACTGCAACTCAAATAGTACCTGAAACATTACAGGGATAATGATGAACGTGACACAAATGACAAAATGAACCTGAAGGCATTTGCTATCTAATGTGACATGCAAATAAAACGTTAAACTGCATGAACGAATGTTTCAATAAAGTTACCTTTGGGATTTGTTTCATAACAAAACAATTAAATATCATTATTCTACGACAAATATATAGTAATTTTTGCAACACTCGCGACGTATCCAACGTTTATTTTATAAACAAATATACGCTGAAACAACAATTATGTTGTTTAGGTTAGTCGTGTGTAAATATATGTTACAATCGTCAAATTATACCGACATAATGCACAAGTTACTATATTAACCATTACAATGTATAAACATAGCTAATAATTAATTGTAACTATTTAAATTAATGACAAATATTTCGTAAGAAAAGACGATTATATCAGGAAAATAACTTCCGTGGAACTTTTGCCATAAACATAGCACAACACAACACACTCGCAGTCTGGGCACTTGTTAGCGCAATGATCTACTCTAAAGAGGGAAACAAACATGAAAACGTGTAAGACAGGCGATAACATTCATGCTTAGCTGTAGTTGGACAATAGACATCCAACATTTTGGTCATCATATTTGTGTATTGACTATGATTGTGTCAGTGCAGGAACATTGTATTTTTCAATCAGTGATGTTCTAGTCTTGTAACAGTAAGTTGTTTGAAGGGAAGGTTTGGAATTACTGTGTAAAGGGGAAACGGGTAATGGAGTTTTCTTTTTCTTGCAACGCGTTTCTCAAATGTACATTAAAAAAAACAAAAAACATTAGCTTTGCCATTGTATTGTGTTTGTCAACAAATCTTCAGATGGTGAACTCTGAAATCATCCACAATCCGAAAAAAAAAGAGCTCAACGGCGACCATGGAAAACACAGGATTTGTTTAAACTCCTAAATCAAAGACTACACATAGGCCTACATTATTACGCCTGTGACATGTGCAAGTATTTTATTTTCAAATGCGTGAATCGTGTTGCATCTAATGCGTGTGTAAATATGTCGCCGAATTAAAGCGTTTACACCGGTGGTAAATAATCTCCACAAGGAATGTTATATATGTCATTACTAGCAATGGAACTATGGTAAGGTCCGTAGATAGCGATATAGCTACCAATTTATATATATGTCACTGGGTGGTTTTAGCTTATCTCAGTGCCATCACCAACGATAAACAATTCAATAATTAGGCATGCTACCAATTATATAACACAGGCAACATGTAAGCGTAAGGTAATAACGAAGACAACTTACTTCCTTGAACCTCTTCGAACACATTCAATAAAAATGAACGCAAACAGCTCAGCCATGTAATGAACTGTAAATGCGCTAAATGGGTTATATAGTGATTGCCTAACCTTACACACAGTGGGTTATATAGTGATTGCCTAACCTTAAACACAGGATACGAGATAATATTCGGAAGTGTCAACTCAGTAACGAGAAGGTTACAGTAGTTGACACTGGAGTCAGTTGTGTTACAGTAGTTGACACTGGAGTCAGTTGTGTTACGGTAGTTGACACTGGAGTCAGTTGTGTTACGGTAGTTGACACTGGAGTCAGTTGTGTTACAGTAGTTGACACCTGAGTCAGTTGTAATTAAGACTTCCGTCCTTTTTAATTATTTGTAATTAGTGTCACTCTTGTTTGATCGATGAATTCGACCTAATTCATTGTTTGGTAAAACCCGTGTATTTAAATATCGATACATTCTATCTGTCGAGTAAAAGATGTTTTGTTTTTCATGACCATAGAGTTATACATCCTTCAACACGCCTAACCAGTGTCTATATTACTGTTTACGCGGACGCAAAGCCTGCAGAGACAAAAGCCGCATTTCAAATGAATAAGCCTGTTCCACTATACGCCAGCTGAAAAACTTGATATGTTATACTTTTATTAGGTATGAAAAAAAGTCTTACTGTATATGTATTTTATGAAATTCAAAAGACACAAAAACAAACTGTCTAACCGCATTTGTACGTATCAATTAATAGGTCGAGGACATGGTCATATATCTTAAGTCAGTATATTTAGTACATGACTTATTCCATACAATCGTGGAATATATATTACGAATATATATAACGTTTCCTGCCTTGAAGAGCCTCGGGGAAAAAGTCATTATTTTAGGGAGGGAGGGGGTGGGGTGGAGGAGTGGTGGGGTGGGGTGGGGGGGGGGTGGGGGGTGGGCGGGTGCGGGGAAGTAATAGGAGTCGTTTGAAATAAATGTATTTCCTGTACGAATATGTTTATTTCCAAATCTTCTGTATCGTAGCAAATATCACGTACTTCAAGATAATGAAATAAAACAAACATGCCACTGAACTAGTTTTTGTTTTGAAAAATGCAAATTTATTGGATTTTGGAGCAACTCTTTGTCTTTAACTGTAAACATCTACATCGGATGCCTCCAAAAGGTTGTATGTCTTCTTTTTTTTAAAAAAAAGAAGAAATATACCTTTTACAACATATTCATTTGCTACCGAAAGATGAACCATATATTATATTACTACGGGGGTTATGACTATTAATAATTCAGTCTCGTCTCAAGCAAGAGGTGTCGCCTTTCTTTTTAATAATACTTTTGAATATAAATTGCATAACAAGAAGAAACTGATGAAAAGCATCAGGGCGGAACAGAATGTTTCAACAGGAGGAAAGAATCGTGTATTTATTTTCAAATTTGTAATATATATCAAAAAAATGTAGAAATATTTTAAAAGGTATAAACAAGTTGCAAGAGTAAGCAACAGTAACTTGAGAGCAAAGCCACATAACTAAGATATCACAACATAATTAAGGGTTTGCATTAATTGCTGATGATATATATTTCAAGAATGTTATGAAGATGTTTATAATGTTTAGGTAGTTTGAATTAGGTAAAAAAAAATATCAAAAAAGAAGCTGATATGATCACTGAAATGTATACTATGACAAATGTATTGGTACCCGGTTCCAGAGTTAACAATTCATCGAGACAAGGCACCTGAAACATCAAGTGGTATCTCTGTTTAAGTTGAACATGCAGTGGAAAAAGTTGGATTTAAGTTGATAACTAACAAAATGATTTAAGGAAATATAACTTCGATCAATCACTAATAGTGTGCAGTGTGGTATAACACCAACAACGGCCCTTACCAGTGTGGATCACGCCTAAATGCTTGGGTTGTTGTCGTTAGAGGTCGCCGGTACATGTTTACTCTGAAGTCGACGGGGGGCTAAATGCAGGGAAATGATAGGTACGAACAGCTTTTAATTCATCCTTAAAAGGTATTCCATAAAGGCTGTGCCGTGGTATCTGGTGGCGTGTTTCAATAATTATATATATATAAAATGACATAGCGCCAATTTCAATACAGTAATTTCAATACAACAACGCGATCTTATGTATGGCCAGTTACCCCGAAGATTTTAATCACGTGCTCCTCCATATGTCACAGTTAATAAAATAATTTTAGATATTACAATTAATGGTAGACGAATGTCGTTGTGCAATATATACGGCCCAAATAAAGATGAACCAAATGTTTACTCAATTAAATGACGAACTGATTAATATTGGAAATGATTATACTATAATGGGAGGTGACTTTAATTTTGCAATTAATCAAGATTTAGACACTGATAATTATTTAAACGAAAACAACAAAAAAGCACGAGATGAAATGGTAAATATTCTGTCTGAGCTGAATAAGCTGGACATATGGAGGATTTGAACATAGAACAAAAATTCTTTACATGGTTTAAAAAATCACCAATGAAGAGGGCCAGATTAAACTATTTTTAATATCTGATAACTTATATACGGATGTAAATTATTCATACATAGCACCCGGATATAGAACTGAGTAATAAGGAATAATAACGTGTATCCTAAAGGCGAATAAAGACAACATATTAATAAAAAACTGGAGTCCCATATCTCTACTCAATACCACACATAAAATAGGTTCTGCTTGCAAAGCAAACAGGTTAAAACCATATTTTCCATCAATTATTGATCCTGATCAGACAGGTGTTATTTCTGGGCGTTATATTGGTGAAACCACAAGAACTATATATGACCTTTTTCATTTTGCAAAAAAAATAAAAAATTGTGGGCTTGTTACTTATGGTAGATTTAGAAAAAGCTTTCGACTCCCTCTCATGGTCTTTTATTCACGAAGTTTTAATTTTTTTTAATTTTGGCGATTCTATTAAAAAGTGGAAGTTTTACAATAATATTAAATCATGTGTAGTAGTAAATGGTCATGCATCCCCTTTTTTAATATACATATAGGTTGCAGACAAGGAGACCCGTTGTCACCTTATATTTTTGTAGCATGTGCTAAAGTACTGGCCATCTTAATTAGAACAAATAAACATATTACAGGTATAATGGTAGATGGTTCTGATTTCTTGGTAAATCAATATGCGGACGACACTAGGCTCACACTAGATTGCTCTAGTTTTACAATTTTATGCAAAAATGTCTGGTCTTAAATGTAACATCGAGAATACAAGAGTTATCTGGTTTGGTGCAAAAATTGGGTGTTTGATATTTCAATTTCTTTATTACGATTTTGGCCTCCGGCCCATAACACAATGCATTTTATATACAAACAAACAAATATGCAACTGGTGCACCCAACATATATACATAGATTTAATATACAAAACCACCAATATTTTAGGCAATCAACGCGAAAATACTATATATTCACAAAGTCTCTAAAAAACATGTTCTTTTGTGAAAAGCATGAAATATAAACATGGCTAAATGTTTTATAATTAATGGATTTTCATTTGAAAACAATGATTTGAATGTGTACAGAGAATAATTATGTGTAAATTGTATTGGTAAATATTTCAGTCTTAAATCATCATACAGTTTGCATTCAAATATAAAGTGATATTCATTTTCTACGGTGTTTCGGCAATGTTTGCATACCCTTTCATTCCTAGGAATACCTCTGTATCTCCCTTTTTCTATTTCGAGGTCATGCGAAGAAGTTCGAAAAGATGATAGTGCATGCCTGAATTTTTGTATTGTAAGGCAATTTAAATATTGTTCAAACTTGAAATCTGTTTTAAAATCTCGGTATAATTCTAATTTTTGGTTAGTGTGAATGTTTTCGGACCATGTTTGATGAAACTGGTCTTTTAGTCTTCTTACATACACTTTAAGGAAAAGAGATTCATTTTCGACAGTTTGGTTTACCCATACGTATCCAAAACCTTTCATGTAAAGATTCATTCTTAACTGTGTTACCCAGTTGCTATGACCATACGTATCAAAATAAACTAACATGTTATAAGCTTTCTTCACATATCTATGACTTGGCATTTTTAGAAGTCGTAACCAGTATTTTATACATTTTTTATAACTTTCTATCCAAAGTGGATATCTGCCGCAGTCACCAAGAACGGCACTATTACTTGCCTTGTTTTGGACGTACATAAATCTTTTGCACGCATAATATTGTATACGTTCAATACTGTTATATTGTTCCAGACCCCATATCTCAGAGCCATAAAAAACTATTTGTTTAATTTTTGTGTCAAACAATTTAAAAAACATATCTGATTGTAAAGGACCAAATTTATATAAATCATTTAAAAGAGCAATAAGAACACGTTTGCTTTTAATAGCAATTTTCTCTACCATTCGATTAAGAGACATTTGAGTTGAAAATAATAGACCTACATATGTATATTCTTTTGCAACATTAACCTTTTCACCACCAAGTGTCCATTTCTCGTGTTTGCTTAATGGGCCCCCATTTCGAAAAACAACAACCTTTGTTTTATCAAGATTAACTGTTACCTCCCAATGTGTACAATATTGATGAAGAATGTTTAATTGTCTCTGCAAACCTATCACTGTGTCTGAAATAAGACCAATGCCATCTGCAAACATTAACATAAATAATTCAACAATATCCGGTGATAACTGGATTCCGGTCAGACCACTGTTTGAAATTTCATATTGAAGTTCATCAATAAATATGGAAAATAGAATTGGACTTAAAATACAACCTTGTCTAACACCCTGAGTACAATGAAAATAATCACTTAAACTGGTTTTGTTTCTTACACATGCTTTAACAATTTTATATATACTATATAACATTTTAAACAGTTTACCTTTAACACCGGCTTTTTTTAAAATAAACCATAACTTTGCTCTATTCACAGTATAAAACGCTTTTTTTTAAATCTACAAATGCTACAAATAATTTCATACCTTTTTTGGACAAGTATCTATCAATAACTCCCCTTAAGACAAATGCATTATCTACCGTACAATATCCTTCTCGAAAACCTGACTGTGCTTCTGATATCTTGTCAAAGATAGTTGTGTAAAAAGTCAAACGTCTATTTAAAATTCGTGTAAATATTTTGCTTATAGCATCAAGTAACATGATTCCTCTATAATTACTGGGGTCATCCATCCTACGGTTTTTGTGTAGGGGTACTAATATAGAATGGGACCAATTTTCAGGGAATTCTCCAAGATCAAACATTCTATTGAACATTTTGTTCAAAGCAGGTAAAATTATATCTAGACAATTCTTGTAGAAATAGTAAATATTTTGTCAGGTCCAGGTGCTTTATCATTTTTTAAAGCCCTAGCTGATTCAATTATTTCTTCATTTGTTATAGGTGAGTTCATATTAATATATTCTATCTAATTTTCGGGGATCTCTTGAAAAAGCTCTGCTAAATCTTCTTCGCTTAATTCATTGTCATGAAATGTAGAGTTTGAATTATCATTGCTGTCGAATAAGGTTTTGAAGTATTCGTACCATCGCTTAGTGTTAATATTACTTTCACGTGGTTTATTGCTTTGACCAGTTATCCTTTTAAAGAGCTTCCAAAATGTTTTCGAATCGTTTGCACTATCCACTAGTGAATCTAGATTTCGTGTATTTTTATCTTCTTGCTTTTTTTTGCATGTAATTTTAAATGTTGTCCATGTCGTAATATAATTGTCGAGGTTTTGTTTTGTCCTATTGTGTCGATATTTATGCAACAGTTTATACTTTTCCTTTTTCAGGATTTTGCATTCATTATCAAACCAATCCGGTTGGCTATGTTTATGTTTATTAACTTTATTGACTACTTTGCATGTATCAATCGACATATATATCATGTCTGTGAACCTGGTTAAAATATTGTTTATGGATATGTTATGGTTACTAATATCGTTTTCTAAATCTAGATAGTCGTCGCATTTCATATATATATCCATATTATCTCTTATCTCGTCATTGTTGTCGTTCTTAAATATATATCTATATGTTTCTTCAGATTCGTCTTCGCTTTTCTCATTATCACTTCTGATATTTAAATTACTTTTTATTTCAATGCTTATGGGGAAATGTTTAGATTCTGTTCTTTTGTCTACTTCAAATGATTGTATAATGTCAAACACTGTTTTATCAGTTATAAAATAATCGATGACACTACAACCTATTGAAGAGACATATGTAAACATACCTATTTCTTTATCTTTTCCACACCTCCCATTTAGAATATATAAGGCATATGATTTACAAAAATTAATAAGTTCCCTGCCACAACTATTAATGGTACTATCGCAAGAATATCTTGGCATATTTATATGGTTATTTATCATATCGTTGAATTCTTCCAATTCTGGAATATCAAATTCATACGGTATATAATCTAGTTCATTAGCTGTTCGGGCATTCAGGTCTCCCGCAGTTAAATGTAATGATATATTATGCCCAGAGGCTAAGTTACATTGGGATCATATTTTCTACTGAAAATCATATTTTCAACGAACCTGGAGGATATGATACCTTTAAATTACAATAATAAGATTAAAGAAATCAAAGAACTTATATCTAGATGGTCAATAAGAAGGCTCACCACATATGTAAAAATCACTATGATCAAAAGCCTTGCTTTATCAAAAATTAATCACCTCATATTAACTATCCCAAACCCATCACAAATAATAATCAAGCAGTTAAATTCATTATTTTAAGAAAATATATGGAATAGTCCAGTCGACAAAATAAAAAGAGATGTTGTAAATCAGAATTAGGATAAAGTAGGACTAAATATGTTAAATATAGAATACTTTATGAAAGCCTTGAAGGTTACGTGGATAAGAAGACAAAACATGGTTAATAAAAAATAGTGCCATCTTTTTGAAACTATGAAACTATGTACGCCTTTGCAAAGGCACATGCCAAATTTGGGCAACATTTTGTTGACAACAACTTGAACAAGATAGACAACACTTTTTGGAATGATGTATATAGTTCATTGAGCCAACTAAAAACAGAACTTGCTCCAAATTCATGGAATAAAATATTAATGGAATCAGAGAATCCCATTTGTGATTAAAGAACGAGATGCACCCACAAACGTGCGTGTTGTTGCCGTAGATCATATCCACTTATCACGCAGAAATGTTTACTTCACCGTAGATAATATTCTCACAAACGTTTACTTCACCGTAGATAATATTCACTTATAACACTCAAACGTTTAGTTTGCCGCTTATCATATTCACGTATCACGCACAAACGTTTAGTTCGCCGTAGATCATATTCATGTATCACGTACACACTTTTAGATCTCCGTAGATCATATTCACGTATCACACACAAACGTTTAGTTCGCCGTAGATCGTATTCACTTATCACGCACACACGTTTAGTTCACCGTAAATCATATACACACACGCTTAGTTCGCCGTAGATCATATTCAAGTATCACGCAAACACGTTTAGTTCACCGTAAATCACATACATGTATCACGCACACACGTTTTGTTCTCCGCAGATCATATTCACGTATCACTCACAAACGTTTAGTTCGCCGTAGATCATATTCACGTATCACGCAAACACGTTAGTTCACCGTAAATCACATACATGTATCACGCACACCGTTTAGTTCACCGTAAATAATATACACGTATCACGCACAAACGTTAGTTCGCCGTAGATCATATTCACGTATCACGCGCACACGTTTAGACACACCGTAAATCATATTCACGTATCACACACACACGTTGAGTTCACCATAGATATATTCACGTATCAGGCACAAACGTTTAGTTCTCGGTAGATCATATTCACATATCACGCACACACGTTTAGTTCACCGTAAATCAAATACACATTATCACGTACAAATGTTTAGTTCGCCACAGATCATATTCACGTATCACACACATACGTTTGGTTCGTCGAAGATCATATTCAATCCACGTACCACGCACACACGTTGTAGATCATATTAACGTATCACGCAGAAATGTTTAGTTTGCCGTACATCATATCCAATTATCACTATTTGTATTCTACCTTTCGTTTTATACTAAAACAGCTGCTCCGAAAAATTATAAAATGCATATTCAACCAAGGATTGTATTGTAAATTTCGTTACGCAGATACAATTCTGAGTGATGCTTCATGCACAGTATATATACGCTAGCCATGGTCTGACACATTTGACCAGGTTACCTCATAAAAAACATAAACACCGAGGTGCCAAACATTAAATATTACAGACTTGATGACCTGAATACTATTTTAAACATGTGGAATTAATTTTATAAAAAAGGGTACGTAAAACCTAGTTTTACTTAACTGCATTATCTCAAAACAAGTATGGTGACATATCATGAAGTACAAGATATTGCTAATAAAATTTACAGAAGTTTTAAAAAAATGTGCTAAAAATGCTATAATTTTTTTACCATTTTTTACCCGAGGTTTTGCAATGCAATACAGGTAATATTCCCCTTTTTTCCCATAGATCAACCGCACCTTTTTACATATGTACATAGAATAGAATCATATATACTGAGCTGAAATAAATTAATGTGATCGATTTAATTTGTGTTACAAAAAATGAATATGGTCATATTTTTTTCCCTAAGATATCTCAGAAACCAAGCTCTCTCCTATTATAACGGTTATTAGGCTCATTATTGTCTAAAGCTTCAGACTAGAATTTTCCAAGCTATCTAACAAATATTAACAAAAGTTGCTTTATAGGGGAAACAAATGAGAGAATGCAATTATGAACGTGAACTTGACAACATTCATCATGTACAGTATATAGACTATATTGTTACGGTAGGTCTGTGAGTTATACAATGTGTCATACCTTTGTGTTGTCGACTGCCATATCATGTACAGTATATAACTTATGTTAATGTAGGTCAGTAAGTTATACCAATGTTTCATACCTTTGTGTTCGACTGGCCCCATCATGTACAGTATATAAACTATATTGTTAATGATGTTAATAACTATAGAGGGATTACACTTGGTAGTTGTTTTCAAATTATTTACCACGATTTTAAATAAGCGCATCGAGTCATTTTGTGAAGATAACGCTACTATTCGGATGCGCAATTCGGATTTCGGAAATGTTGTTTAATATGTTGACGCAATATATACTCTAATATCTTTTGAGCAAAATTACATAAATGAAAACAAAACGTTAATACGTTATATATGTCGATTTGCTTTAAATGTTTTGATTGTATTTATCATATGCTGTGTGGCTGAAACTTTACAAATCTGGTTACAGGTAAATTACTTAGATTAGTCAAAGATATGTATGAACATGTTAAATCTTGTGTGAAATCATGTACATCTTACTCGGATTATCAGTTATGGGGAAATATACCAAGCCAATGATGGGTCATACATTGTATAAAACCACGTAGCGTAATTGCTGGTAATAGTTAGATCTTATACTTTTTTCATTATATATTATATTATATAGTATAAATATTGCATCCACATTGAGGGTGACAGTGGATACTGTCAACCTGAAGGAAAATACGTCAACCGAGCGAAGCAATATTTATTTTATTATACCGAACAAAAAATGTCTTGATTAAAATTTAAACATATGAGGGGAAAAAAATCTTCATTTTTTTTTAATTTATATGTTTATACCAGTTTAGATTTAAAGTAACAAAATCAATGACTGAAAGGTCTGAGAGTCCGCCATTATTGAACAGTGTCTGTCTTCCTGGTGAGGTTAAAGTTTATGTTAAATTTACCAGGTGTGGCGTAATAAATGAAATGTTGCTTGCTCAGAACATGAGATTTCTTTTGTACTGAGTAAGCGAAGCTGAATTGATACATGCGTTGTAAGGTACTTGTGACGAATCTGTGTCTGTATTGGTTCAACCCAGCAAAGCATGGTCAGGTTAAGTGACTGGCGTACAAAACGGAAATACTGTTGATAAATCAGACACTCGCGCATTTGTTCAAAGGAAATAAAACAGATCGATTGACCTGCTGGCTTTATTGAATTGAATTGGGTTTTAAGGCGCACCAACACATGAAAGGTTATATGGCGCCTAACAGGAATGAACATGCCTGGCTCATCCTCCATGTACATCAAGATAAAATATGGAGAATGGGCCTAGAACCTTCTCACCTGCAGAACTGCAGAGTTGCTGTAAATTCTATTGTAGACACTCCATTTATACTGGAGCCACGTTTATTGTTTTTCTGCCACTGCTCTAGTGAATTGAGCGAGATGGCACCTGAAACAATACAGGGGGTATGATGAAGACCTTTAATGAGCACGAACAAAAAAATGATAAAGTGAACATGAATTTGGTGGGGGTGGGGGGTTCTACCCCACTGCCTATCCCTCCAACGGGATCTGCAGTGGTGTTATTCTTTGCCACGAAATCACACGGGGCCTGTTTTATGTTCAAGTAGAACAGTGTAAGGCTGTTCATGTTGACAATATGAAATATTCCTGACAGAGATACTGAATTTAGTGTTTCATCATTATTCCAGCAAGGAAGCATTTTGTCTTTGTATCCATATACATCAGGGTGGTATGAAAGAAACAGAAATGTAGTTATGTTGTTCAACTTTTTATTTTAATTGCGAGTACTTGGAGCATGCAAATTGTAAGCAGAAATCAATATAACTAATGGATAAACATATTCTTGTGAATATTGGTATATAGCTCAGCAGCTCTTTTAAATCTGTCTTACTCTGTTTACCGGTATACTGTTTGTAAACATGTTGTTGTATATATTAAGGAAAACAAAGAAAATGATTAGAAAGAGAAGTTGAGCTATATAAATCCGTCTACAAGAAAAGGAAAGGTTAAAAGTTATTGCAAAGTTAATCAACAATTAAAGCAGTAACAAATATATCAATAAAAATATATGAACTGTAAACAAACAAAGAAGTATTGTCAGTATCTGGTATATTGCATGTTCTTCTGATTAATGCATCAACTGATTTAATAAGTGGTGAAGAGCAGTAAAACACAATAGCATTCGCATAACGACCTTTAACACATGTCTAAAACACGGTAAAAGCTTGTTAGAGACAAGATGAGCAAAACTACAATAAGGTCGAATGACCTGGGTACGAAAGTAATAATTTGTCAAAGGCCTCGTTTTTTATTAAAAACTCTTTTTTAAGGACGGTTTCTTGCTGACATACTTTATTTAAATTGTTCTGCATAACATTCCACCAATGGGATGAAGTATCTAGGCACACAACATTGAAAAAAATATTTTTTCTAATTTTCGAAAAATGCTTGGGACGTAATTATTTTTTGCAACCGCGTCGATTTTGGTTTTCGAGTGTATGTCAGTGCTCACAGAAAATTATTTGAAGAGACAGGCCCAGGGCTTGTTGCTTCTGAAAATGGACAGGCCCTGATTTAAAATGGACAGGCCCTGATTTAAAATGGACAGGCCCTGATTTAAAATGGAAAGGTCTAATATCTTTTTCTTATTGGAAATGAGTCTTTATTCACTTTTATACCACACATTTGTTACGCATACATGTAGTAATCAAACTCAGAACCTCCTGGCTATATTTTTCTTTTTGCTACCACTTTATGCTCCTAGTCAGTGGACTTGGTTACTACTTTGTTTCAAATAAGTTAGAAGAGAATATTTTATAGTAATTTAAAACCGATGCAAAGGAGAGTACTAGCACTTTTACCAAACGATAATTATCAGAGCCGACTTGGTGAAACTTGAGCGAAAATTGGAGCCACATTTTTAATCAGGTGTTATAAGACTATCAGGGCCTCCTCTGGCTATATTTTTCTTTTTGTCACCACTTTCTACAATTTAAAGAATTGGGAGCCTAGACTAGAATGCATTTAAAAGTAGGATTCCAGGCACTCCTTACACCTTAAATAATGAATAGAAATATACCTTATATCAGTATCTATACATATGTATTTTTTTTCTACCAACATGAACTTGTAAAGGACAAAAAAAATCCGAAAGTATGTACCATCCGAACTACTATGACACCGCTCTTTTACGGCCCGAACATTTCACAAACATTCAATCGAGCCCCGGGCTTCGGGCTATCCTACTTTTCGAGCACTGTATATATAGATATATCCAATAGATATCATGTTGATACACTGTGAGATAATTCTTTGTTATTGAATTCCAGCAAGGAAATAAACACTACATGAGTAAATGCCAAAACATTTGGGGTTTTCTTCTTCTTTTTATCGTAATGCAAAGATTGCCGTGTGTCCCTTTAAACTATTTGATTTGTTTACCTTGTTGTTGTTGGTAGTAGAACTGAGCACTTCTTGACGCATTCTTTCATCAACTTGTGTATTTATTTGTAGTAGATGCTATACTATTTCTCGAAGTACTATGCACAATAACTACAATATTTACGGACATTGACGGTAAAGCTTACTGGTTTAGAAATTGGGGCACAAAATGTGTTAATTGATTGCTTACTTTTCGTCAATGATTGTACATTTTCAAATTAATGGTTCTGAATGAATGGATACTTATCGAGTTTCTGCTGCACTATCGAATGAAATGAATTAATATTAAAGAGATGTTCGACATCCGAGTAACTACGCTATTGAAACTTTCCATTCATAAGATATTTATGCGTGTATTATTGCGCATAGTATTTCAGTACATTTTCAAAAAAGACATGTATACTGAATACAATGACAATTATTCACAATCAGTAGTTATATTATTCGGTATATATAACGTTCATGTCAGTCGCCTTATGAAATTAAGTTATAATTGAGGCAGTTAAAGGAACTACATTATCGAAGTGCATTCTCGAAGTGCCTAAAGCTCCTCGTCCGAAAACTGGTGTATTAATGCGCATACTATTTCGGTAAATCTACAAAAAAGACACGTTTATACTGCATACAATAACAATTATTTCATTATTTCACAATCATAACTATATTACTCGGTATACATAACGTTCATGTCAGTCACCTTATGAAATTAAGTTGTATTTGAGGCAGTTAAAGGGGACTACATTGTCGAAAATGATAAAGCTCTTCAACCAAAAAGTCCATATTCAGAAATTGCAGTATACACGACTCCAAAGAGTCAGACATGCTCACGTATGGCGACTCAAAAAACAACAAGATTAATTGCTTTTACTCTTTTCTTAGACATATCAACGTTTTAACAATATAAACAACATATTGTATCATTGTCTTACGATTGACATAACTTCCACTGTATTTTAATCAGCGTTCACCGATTTCCAATTGCGCAAAGCGTGTTGCAATTGGAAAAACCCAAAACCTATTTGTATACTTACCGTGACGTCACAATCGTGTTATAGTACAAAAGTGTTTACCGGTGATCAGTAAAAATTTCTTCACGCTAAGGGTATAATGGGCAATTTATACAGGAGTGTAAACGTGAGGTATAATAATAAATAATAACAAAATGTCACCGTATCTGTATTTCATAGGAAATAAATAGAGGATCTTACATCAGTACTCGTTCATTATTGAATATATTAAAGTTGGCAAAATGATATAATGCGTTGCTCTTGCCGAGCATTATATAATATTTGCTAACGAGTTTAATAAATACAATAATGAATGAGAACGAATGTTAGATTCTATTTATTACATAACTTATGACATCACATTAGGCCAGAAAACGTACATTAACGTGACGTCCAGGACGTCCAGGACGTCATTAACGTTATGTTATACCTCTAGCGGAATATCGAAATATTGAATGCTGTTATTACATTCCCACACCACATGTTATGTGATAAATAAAAATAACGTAATATACGTAATATAACGTAATATAACGTAATATACACGAAACCAAATGTCTAACCGTATATTTATTATATACCATATATATTATTATCATACATCCTATAATAAAAGCATTTTTCATGGGCCTAGAAGCAGCCACGTGTGCTTAATTAGTTTTGACCATTCTGATGGGGAAATATGCCAACCGTGCAAAAGTACATTCCGTACCATGCACTAGTACATTTAGCGAGCTATAGTTCATCTGTGTCATTGACATTATGCGGCATATCAGGTAACGTAAAAAGGACGTAACGGGGATAAAAACACTAAAGCTTAATGATAAAGTGTAGTTATATATAAAATATATATAACTGGGAAACAGTTAAACTAACGGCGAAACAGTTAAAATAGTGTAGTTACCTCCCTTAGTATAATTTTCTCCATTTACAAATTGATCTTGACAACCTGCTGCTGTTTGTTATATGGTTTTCAATCGAAGACAATTGATGATATATGGAACTTTTGGAGAATTTGAATATCGATCGTATCAAACTATAAACACATACACTCAACGACGAGGTATGAACTGTTTTGTTTTGTATTGTTTACTGTAATACTATTGTATTGCAAACATGTTACAACAAATGTATCTCTTCGCTTAGGTTTATTTATTTGACGTCTGGGGTGGGCTTTTTCTGCAGACGGAAATGTATAGATGCATCCCGTCTAGGCCGTGAGCTAATAAGGCGAACACTCCCTTCTCCGGGGGAATGTTTTAGACCCGATTTTTCTGAAATTGTTTAATGAAAGCCCATTTCGTAACTGTGTAGTATTTTGCAACTTGTTTGCCATTTGAGCGTTGGGGCTTTATCGTGTTACAGGGTGAAGAATACGTTACCCATAAAATAATAAATAATTTTACTGAATTTTGAAGACTAAACGGTATTGAAGCAAGTGTTTGTATTTGAAATTGTTTTTATTATTCGTGTTTTTATAATACAAACTTTTGTTTTACTTACTTTTTATACCTTGGATACTGTAGTATTATTTGATGAAGACTATATCTTAATAAACATCACTGCGCATGCTCACGTTCAGAGATTCACTGTCAGGCACTCTTGAAATAAAAGTCAAAGAGACAACATACTTTTGTGAATGCTTACAAACCATAGAATACAACAGATACCTGCGTTATTCAGCCTATGTTAACGTAATTTACGTTACCTTTTTAAATTCAGTTTTTAAACTTAGACATTAAGAAAATTAATAATTTTACATTAGAAAATTATTCCAACCCTTACAGATATCACAGACATACGTGCCGTTGATGTTAATAATGTGTGGTTCTTGTAATGTCCGTTACATTGTGTGATTTAAATTATTTTCTATTTTCCGCATGTTTTAACGAAATTATAACAAATCATCCAATAAACTATTAAAGTATTATTGTAACAATCCTTTAGACATACTTTTGGTGGGATTTAGTTTTGTTTACACTGTCTTGTCTATTTGGGCGCTGAAGACAGGATAATAGTGAGGATTGTGCGCATATAAAATCGATTCAAGCTAACCAGTAGGTCTTATTGCCTACTGACCGTTCCAAGTCGGTAACCCTGTCTTCACCACCCTTCCTGTTGTTTTTTGTCTCTGTCATTGTAGTTTCAAGTCCTTGTTTGCAGTACAGTGCGGACCTACGATGCCATTGTGGTTTCTATAGGACCCCATATATCATACTAGATTGTAACAACTCATTTTGAGCATTATTTATTCTTTTTAGAATACATAATTTCGTTTCACTTAATGTTTATACCTTGGATACTTGTGTTATTAAGCCTACGTTACTGTAATTTACGTTACCTTGTTGAACCAAGGTGTTTGGTTTAAGAAATTAAGAACATTGAATATTTTATATCAGAAAATTATTTCAGCCATCATAGGTTTTTACAATCATACATACGTATCCATGATGTGAACAATGTTTGGTTCTTGTTCTTTACATTGTGTGTTTTGTTTTTAAATAATTAAAGAAAAAAATCCGTGTTACCAGAAATCTCAAATAATTTGCCAATTAACTAATAAGATGTTATTACAACATTCCTGTAGACATTATCGATGGTAATAACAAAAACAAGTTTGAACAGACATGAACGTTTCAATGTAGTCAATGCTAATATGTGTTACCTCATGTATTAAACGTTACGTATGTTACCAATTAAGTTTATATCAAATATATTTAACATGTAATTATCAAATATAATGTAGGATGTGTATGCTCATCTTCCTTTATATACGGTTTAGACATATGCAAACATTGACCGAAATGAAGTTTGCATATAATTTTCACGACTCTTCCGTATTGTTTACGTTACCAAATTCAAAGGAAAATAGCAAAATATACGCAACGTTTTAATTCCTAATGTATTTGTATATTAATCAAATTTAATAAATGAAGCAATGTCAACATATTTATCAAATGAATTAAACTTTAATTATGTATCTAACAAATATAAAGGCATAGCTCTATGTGATAACATGCATGTTCATGGAAATATGTTACATCAGTTGAGCTCATGATTCCTCTATATCGTCATCACTTTCTTCAAATGCAGTATCAATCTGGTTCACGTATCTTCACGCTCATTATCTATTTATTCTTCAGTGTCAGGCTTTTTGAACATGACTATTAATATCAACTAACTATTATGACACAATATCACCAATAGTGCTGTCAAATTCAATGAATAGGAATTTCATTTGCTTCTGCGTCTGGTAGGTCTGGTTACTGTTGTCAGTATGGCGCCACAAACACACTTGGAAGTGTGCATGTTTAAATGTATGATTATAGAAAAATTACAAAACGCTCGAGTTGTGTCCTTTGGATTTTCGCGAAAACGTATTGACCTCCATGTAAAGAGGTTTGCCATATAGGCAGCACACTATCTTCTCCATGCTGTCAGTGGTGTCCGTGCTGAGGTTTACCATATATGCAGTACACTATCTTCTCCATGCTCTCCGTGCTGATGTTTGTCATATAGGCAGCGCACTATCTTCTCCATGCTCTCAGTGATCTCCGTGCTGAGGTTTGTCACATAGGCAGCGCACTATCTTCTCCATTCTCTCTGTGCTCTCCGTGCTGAGGTATGCCATATAGGCAGGACACTCTTCTCCATGCTGTCCGTGCTCTCCCTGCTGAGGTTTGCCATATAGGCAGCACACGGTCTTCTCCATGCTGTCAGTGCTGTCCGCGCTGAGGTTTGCCATATAGGCAGCACACTATCTTCTCCATGCTATCAGTGCTTTCCGTGTTGAGGTATGCCATATAGGCAGGACACTCTTCTCCATGCTCTCCGTGCTCTCCCTGCTGAGGTTTGCCATATAGGCAGTACACTATCTTCTCCATGCTCTCCGTGCTGATGTTTGCCATATAGGCAGCACACTATCTTCTCCATGTTCTCAGTGCTCTCCGTGGTGAGGTTTGTCACATAGGCAGCGCACCATCTTCTCCATTCTCTCTGTCCTGTCCGTGCTGAAGTTTGCCACATAGGCAGCACACTATTTTCTTCATTCTCTCAGTGCTCTCCATGCTTAAGTTTGCCATATAGGCAGCACACTATCTTCTTCGTGCTCTCAGTGCTCTCCATGCTGAAGTTTGCAATATAGGCAACACACTAACTTATCCATGCTATCATTGCTTCCCGTGCTGAGGTTTGCAATATGCAGCACACTGTCTTCTCCGTGCTGTCAGTACTTCCCGTGCTGAGGTTGGCCATATAGGCAGCACACTATCTTCTCCATGCTCTCAGTGCTCTCTGTGCTGATGTTTGCCATATAGGCAGACATTAACTTCTCCATGCTATCAGTGCTTTCCGTGCTGAGATTTGCCATATATGCAGCACACTATCTTCTCTATGCTCTCAGTGCTCTCCGTGCTCTCCATGCTGAGGTTTGCCATATAGGCAGCACACTATCTTATCCATGCTCTCAGTGCTGAGGTTTGCCATGTAGGCAGCAACTATTTTCTCCTTGCTCTCAGTGCTCTCCGTGCTGAGGTTTGCCATATAATCAGCACAATATCTTCTCCGTGCTCTTAGTGCTCTCCGTACTGTGGGTTGCCACATAGGCGGCATGCTCTCAGTGCTCTCCGAGCTGAGGTTTGCCATATAGGCAGCACACTATCTTCTCCGTCCTCTCCGTGCTCTCAGTGCTCTCCGTGCTGAGGTTTGCCATATAAGCAGCACTTTATCTTCTCCATGCTCTGAGTGCTGTCCGTGCTGAGGTTTGCCACATAGGCAGCATGCTGTCAGTGCTCTCCGTGCTGAGGTTTGCCATATATGCAGCATACTTTCTTATCCGTGCTCTCAGTGCTCTCCGTGCTGAGGTTTGCCATGTAGACAGTAACTATCTTCTCCGTCTTTTCCATGCTCTCAGTGCTCTCCGTGCTGAGGTTTGCCATATAGACAGCACACTATCTTCTCCATGTTCACGATGCTCTCCGTGCTGAGGGTTGCCATATAGGCAGCACACTATCTTTTTCGTGCTGTCAGTGCTCTAGTGATGAGGTTTTCCATATAGGTAGCACACTATCTTTTCCATGCTATCAGTGCTCTCCGTGCTGAGGTTTGCCATTTAGGCAGCACAATTTCTTCTCCATTCTCTCAGTGCTCTTCTTGCTGAGGTTTGCCGTATATGCAGCACACTATCTTCTCCATGCTATCAGGGCTGTCCGTGCTGTGGTTTGCCATATAAGCAGCATACTATATACTTCATGCTGTCAGTGCTTTTCGTGCTGAGGTTTGCCATATAGGCAGCACACTATCTTCTCCATGCTCTCAGTGGTCTCCGTGCTCTCCGTACTTTTTTTGAAGAACATCAAACATTCATGCTGCTGTTCGAGCAATCTAAAACTGACACAAACTCGCTGTGCCTTTTAATCATCTTCAATGGGACCGCCTTGCCTCTCCACACAAAGCCACTGGTTGTATCACAGCTTGTAACGCAATGTAGTAAGAATAGTGAAGAGCAAATACCAGACCCCTTAACCTCTACAATTTGTTTCACATTACAAAATTCTCCCGGTTTTAGCTCGAAGAATAGTGATAGCTATCTTACTCACCACGGCGTTGGCGTTGGCGTCGGCGTCGGCGTCCCCAGGTTGACCTTAAAGTTTTTTGTGCACACGATTTATAACTTCAATACGACTGAAGCTATTGCATTAAAACTTTATACTAATGTTCCCATCAAATTCTGCACCTTATCCAACAATCCCCATAACTCTTCCTTCATTTTGACAAAGATATGGCCCCTGAATTGCATAAAAATATCTAGGAAAACACTTCAAAATCTTCTCCGAAACAAAAAGGGCTGCAGCTTAGATATTTTGTATGTAGCATCGTCTAGTAGTCCTCTACCAAGTTTGATCCAATGGTGACCCTGTGTTCAAAATTGGGGCCGCCCCGGGGTCACACGAGGTGAAACATGAGGGTGTGGGTTGGCCCCGTGAGTCATAACTTAGTAACCGTTGAGATCCCCACCCTATAACCATATATACACTTATTGGATATGAACAGACAGATACAACCATCCAACATCATAGACACCGGGTTGCTTCCCCACCCCTTGGGACGAAGCTCCTATGTCATAACTTAGTAACCGTTGAGATCCCAACGCTATAACCATATATACACTCACTTGATACGGACAGACAGATACAACCATCCAACAGCATGACACTGGGTTACTTCCCACCCGTGGGGACATAGCCCCTAGGTAATGACTTAGTAACTGTTGAGATCCCCACCCTATAACCAAATATACACTTACGGGATATGAACAGACAGATACAACCATCCAAGAACATAGACAGACACCGGGATGCTTTCCCACCCCTGGTGACATAGCCCCTGGGTCATAACTTGTAAATCGTTGAGATCCCCACCCTATAACCATATATACACTTACTGGATATGAACACACAGATACAATCATCCAACAACATAGACACCGGGTTACTTCCCATTACCCTGGTGACATAGCCCCTGGGTCATAACTTAGTAACCGTTGAGATCCCCACGCTATAACCATATAAACAATTGCTGGATATGAACAGACAGATACAACCATCCAACAGCATAGACACCGGGATGCTTCCCCACCCCTGGGGACATAGCCCCTGGGTCATAACTTAGTTACCGTTGAGATCCCACCCTATAACCATATATACACTTACTGGATATGAACAGACAGATACAACCATCCAACAGCATAGACACCGGGATGCTTCTCCACCCCTTTGGACATAGCGCCTGGGTCATAACTTAGTAACCGTGGAGATCTCCACCCTATAACCATATAAACACTTACTGGATATGAACAGACAGATACAACCATCCAACAGCATAGACACCGGGTTACTTCCCCATCCCTGGGGACATAGCCCCTAGATCATAACTTAGTAACCGTTGAGATACCCACGCTATAACCATATATACACTTACTGGATATGAACAGACAGATACAACCATCCAACAGCATAGACACGGGTTGTTTCCCCACCCCTGGGGACATAGTCCCTATGTCATAACGTAGTAACCGTTGAGATCACCACGCTATAACCATATATACACTTACTGGATACGGACAGACAGATACAACCATCCAACAGCATAGACACCGGGTTACTTCCCCACCCCTGGGGACATAGTCCCTAGGTCATAACTTAGTAACCGTTGAGATCCCCACCCTATAACCATATTTACACTTACTGGATATGAACAGACAGATACAACCATCCAACAGCATGACACCGGGTTACTTCCAACCCCTGGGGACATAGCCCCTAGGTCATAACTTAGTAACCGTTGAGATCCCAACCCTATAACCATATTTACACCTACTGGATATGAACAGACAGATACAACCATTCAACAACATAGACACCGGGATGCTTCCCCACCCCTGTTGACATAGCCCCTGGGTCATAACTTGTAAACCGCTGAGATCCCCACCCTAAAAACATATACACACTTACTGGATATGAACACACAGATACAACCATCCAACAACATAGACACCGGGTTACTTCCCAATACCCTGGTGACATAGCCCCTGGGTCATATCTTAGTAACCGTTGAGATCCCCACGCTATAACCATATATACACTTACTGGATATGAACAGACAGATACAACCATCCAACAGCATAGACACCGGGATGCTTCCCCACCCCTGGGGACATAGCCCCTGGGTCATAACTTAGTAACCGTTGAGATCCCCACCCTATAACCATATATACACGTACTGGATATGAACAGACAGATACAACCATCCAACAGCATAGACATCGGGATGCTTCTCCACACCCGGGGGACATATAGCCTGTGTCATAACTTAGTAACCGTTGAGATCCCCACCCTATAGCCATATATACACTTACTGGATATGAACAGACATATACAACCATCCAACAGCACAGACACCGGGATGCTTCTCCATCCCTGGGGACATAGCGCCTGGGTCATAACTTACTAACCGTTGAGATCCCCACCCTATAACCATATATACACTTACTGAATATGAACAGACAGATACAACCATCCAACATCATAGACACCGGGTTGCTTCCCCACCCCTTGGGACGAAGCTCCTATGTCATAACTTAGTAACCGTTGAGATCCCAACGCTATAACCATATATACACTCACTTGATACGGACAGACAGATACAACCATCCAACAGCATAGACACCGGGTTACTTCCCCACCCCTGGGGACATAGTCCCTAGGTCATAACTTAGTAACCGTTGAGATCCCCACCCTATAACCATATTTACACTTACTGGATATGAACAGACAGATACAACCATCCAACAGCATGACACCGGGTTACTTCCCACCCCTGGGGACATAGCCCCTAGGTCATAACTTAGTAACCGTTGAGATCCCAACCCTATAACCATATTTACACTTACTGGATATGAACAGACAGATACAACCATTCAACAACATAGACACCGGGATGCTTCCCCACCCCTGTTGACATAGCCCCTGGGTCATAACTTGTAAACCGCTGAGATCCCCACCCTAAAACCATATATACACTTACTGGATATGAACACACAGATACAACCATCCAACAACATAGACACCGGGTTACTTCCCAATACCCTGGTGACATAGCCCCTGGGTCATATCTTAGTAACCGTTGAGATCCCCACGCTATAACCATATATACACTTACTGGATATGAACAGACAGATACAACCATCCAACAGCATAGACACCGGGATGCTTCCCCAACCCTGGGGACATAGCCCCTGGGTCATAACTTAGTAACCGTTGAGATCCACACCCTATAACCATATATACACGTACTGGATATGAACAGACAGATACAACCATCCAACAGCATAGACATCGGGATGCTTCTCCACACCCGGGGGACATATAGCCTGTGTCATAACTTAGTAACCGTTGAGATCCCCACCCTATAGCCATATATAAACTTACTGGATATGAACAGACATATACAACCATCCAACAGCACAGACACCGGGATGCTTCTCCATCCCTGGGGACACAGCGCCTGGGTCATAACTTACTAACCGTTGAGATCCCCACCCTATAACCATATATACACTTACTGAATATGAACAGGCAGATACAACCATCCAACATCATAGACACCGGGTTGCTTCCCCACCCCTTGGGACGAAGCTCCTATGTCATAACTTAGTAACCGTTGAGATCCCAACGCTATAACCATATATACACTCACTTGATACGGACAGACAGATACAACCATCCAACAGCATGACACTGGGTTACTTCCCACCCGTGGGGACATAGCCCCTAGGTCATGACTTAGTAACTGTTGAGATCCCCACCCTATAACCAAATATACACTTACGGGATATGAACAGACAGATACAACCATCCAAGAACATAGACAGACACCGGGATGCTTTCCCACCCCTGGTGACATAGCCCCTGGGTCATAACTTGTAACTCGTTGAGATCCCCACCCTATAACCATATATACACTTACTGGATATGAACACACAGATACAATCATCCAACAACATAGACACCGGGTTACTTCCCATTACCCTGGTAAAATAGCCCCTGGGTCATAACTTAGTAACCGTTGAGATCCCCACGCTATAACCATATATACAATTGCTGGATATGAACAGACAGATACAACCATCCAACAGCATAGACACCGGGATGCTTCCCCACCCCTGGGGACATAGCCCCTGGGTCATAACTTAGTTACCGTTGAGATCCCACCCTATAACCATATATACACTTACTGGATATGAACAGACAGATACAACCATCCAACAGCATAGACACCGGGATGCTTCTCCACCCCTTGGGACAAAGCGCCTGGGTCATAACTTAGTAACCGTGGAGATCTCCACCCTATAACCATATATACACCTACTGGATATGAACAGACAGATACAAACATCCAACAGCATAGACACCGGGTTACTTCCCCACCCCTGGGGACATAGCCCCTAGATCATAACTTAGTAACCGTTGAGATACCCACGCTATAACCATATATACACTTACTGGATTTGAACAGACAGATACAACCATCCAACAGCATAGACACGGGTTGTTTCCCCACCCCTGTGGACATAGCCCCTATGTCATAACGTAGTAACCGTTGAGATCACCACGCTATAACCATATATACACTTACTGGATACGGACAGACAGATACAACCATCCAACAGCATAGACACCGGGTTACTTCACCACCCCTGGGGACATAGTCCCTAGGTCATAACTTAGTAACCGTTGGTATCCCCACCCTATAACCATATTTACACTTACTGGATATGAACAGACAGATACAACCATCCAACAGCATGACACCGGGTTACTTCCCACCCCTGGGGACATAGCCCCTAGGTCATAACTTAGTAACCGTTGAGATCCCAACCCTATAACCATATATACACTTACTGGATATGAACAGACAGATACAACCATTCAACAACATAGACACCGGGATGCTTCCCCACCCCTGTTGACATAGCCCCTGGGTCATAACTTGTAAACCGCTGAGATCCCCACCCTAAAACCATATATACACTTATGGATATGAACACACAGATACAACCATCCAACAACATAGACACCGGGTTACTTCCCATTACCCTGGTGACATAGCCCCTGGGTCATAACTAAGTAACCGTTGAGATCCCCACGCTATAACCATATATACACTTACTGGATATGAACAGACAGATACAACCATCCAACAGCATAGACACCGGGATGCTTCCCCACCCCTGGGGACATAGCCCCTGGGTCATAACTTAGTAACCGTTGAGATCCCCACCCTATAACCATATATACACGTACTGGATATGAACCGACAGATACAACCATCCAACAGCATAGACACCGGGATGCTTCTCCACCCCTGGGGACATAGAGCCTGGGTCATAACTTAGTAACCGTTGAGATCCCCACCCTATATCCATATATACACTTACTGGATATGAACAGACATATACAACCATCCAACAGCACAGACACCGGGATGCTTCTCCATCCCTGGGGACATAGCGCCCGGATCATAACTTACTAACCGTTGAGATCCCCACCCTATAACCATATATACACTTACTGGATATGAACAGACAGATACAACCATCCAACAGCATAGACACCGGGTTTCTCCACCACCCCTGGGGACATAGCCCCTAGGTCATAACTTAGTAACCGTTGAGATCCCCACCCTATAACCATATATATACTTACTGGATATGAACAGACAGATACAACCATTCAACAGCATAGACACCGGGTTACTTCCCCATCCTTGGGACATATCCCCTAGGTCATAACTTGGAAGCCATTGAAATCCCCACCCTATAACCATATAAACACTTAATGGATATGAACATACAGATACAACCATCCAACAGCATAGACACCGGGTTACTTGCCAACCCTGGTGACATAGCCCCTAGGTCAATACTTAGTAACCGTTGAGATCCCCACCCTATAACCATATATACACTTACTGGATATAAACAGACAGATACAACTATCCACATCATAGACACCGGGATGCTTCCCCACCCCTGGTGACATAGCCCCTGGGTCATAACTTGTAAACCGTTGAGATCCCCACCCTATAACCATATATACACTTACTGGATATGAACAGACAGATACAACCATCCAACAAAATAGACACTGGGTTACTTCCCCTTATCCTGGTGACATAGACCCTGGGTCATATCTTAGTAATCGTTGAGATCCCCACGCTATAACCATATATACACTTACTGGATATGAACATACAGATACAACCATCCAACAGCATAGACACCGGGTTACTTCCCACCCCTGGTGACATAGCCCCTAGGTCATAACTTAGTACCCGTTGAGATCCCCACCCTATAACCATATATACACTTACTGGATATAAACAGACAGATACAACTATCCACAACATAGACACCGGGATGCTTCCCCACCCCTGGTGACATAGCCCCTGGGTCATAACTTGTAAACCGTTGAGATCCCCACCCTATAACCATATATACACTTACTGGATATGAACAGACAGATACAACCATCCAACAAAATAGTCACCGGGTTACTTCCCCTTATCCTGGTGACATAGACCCTGGGTCATAGCTTAGTAACCGTTGAGATCCCCACGCTATAACCATATATACACTTACTGGATATGAACAGACAGATACAACCATCCAACAGCATAGACACCAGGATGCTTCCCCACCCCTGGGGACATAGCCCCTGGGTCATAACTTAGTAACCGTTGAGATCCCCACCCGATAACCATATATACACTTACTGGATATGAAAGACAGATACAACCATCCAACAGCATAGACACCGGGATGCTTCCTCACCCCTGGGGACATAGCGCCTGGGTCATAACTTAGTTACCGTTGAGATCCACACCCTATAACCATATATATACTAACTGGATATGAACAGACAGATACAACCATCCAACATCATAGAAACCGGGTTGCTTCCCCACCCCTGGGTCATAACTTAGTAACCATTGAGATCCCGACGCTATAACCATATATACACTTACTGGATATGAACAAACAGACACAACCTTCCAACAGCATAGACACCGGGATGCTTCCCCACCCCTGGTGACATAGCCCCTGGATCATAACTTGTAAACAGTTGAGATCCCCATCCTATAACCATATATACACTTACTGGATATGAACAGACAGATACAACCATCCAACAGCATAGACACCGGGTGGCTTCCCCACCCCTGGGGACATAGCACATAGGTCATAACTTGTAAACCGTTGAGAGGCCCACGCTATAACCATATATACACTGACTGGATTTGAACAGACAGATACAACCATCCAACAGCATAGACACCGGGATGCTTCCCCACCCCTGGGGACATAGCCCATAGGTCATAACTTGGAAACCATTGCGATCCCCACCCTATAACCATATATACACTTACCGGGAATGAACAGACGGATACAACCATCCAACCAACATAGACCCCGAACTCCTTCCCCACTCCTGGTGACATAGCCCCTGGATCATAACTTGTAAACCGTTGAGATCCCCACGCTATAACCATATATACACTTACTGGATATGAATGGACAGATACAACCATCCAACAGCATAGACACCAAGTTGCCTCCCCACCCCTGGTGGCATAGCCCCTGGGTCATAACTTGTAAACCGTTGAAATTCCCACCCTATAACCATATATACACTTACTGGGCATGAACATATGGTTATAACCACCCAACCAGCATAGACCCTGGGCTCCTTACCCACCCCTGGGGACATAGCCCCTCGGTCATAACTTGGAACGGTTGAGATCCCCACGCTATAACCATATATACACTTACTGGATATGAACAGACAGATACAACCATCCAACAATATAGACACCGGGTTGCTTCCCCACCCCTGGTGACATAGCCCCCTGGTTCATAACTTGTAAACCGTTGAGATCCCGACCTATGACCATATATACACCTACTGGGCATGAACATATGGATATAACCACCGAACCAGCATAGACCCTGGGCTCCTTACCCACCCCTGGGGACATAGCCCCTCGGTCATAACTTGGAAACCATTGAGATCTCACCCTGTATCCATATATTACACTTACTAGGCATGAACAGACGGATACAACCACTCAACCAGCATAGACCCCGATCTCCTTCCCCAACCCTGGGGACATGGCCTCTGGGTCATAATTAGGAAACCGTAAATATCCCTACCCTATAGCCATAAACTATATACACTTACTGGGCATGAGCAAACGGATACAACCATCCAACCAGCTTAGACCCTGGACTCCTCCCCACCCCTGGTGATATAGCCCCTGGGTCATAACGTGTAAACCGTTGAGATCCTACGCTATAACCATATATACACTTACTGGGCATTAACAGACGGATACAACATACAACCAGCGTAGACCCTAGGCTTCTTCCCCACCTTTGTGGACCTAGCTCCTAGGTCAGCTTTTACAAATAATTTGATATTTTTAGCTCGACTGTTCGAAGGATTTTATAGTGTCTAAAGGTCAAAGTTCATGGTCACAATTGCATTTATGTTTTGATAGTCTCTTTGCATCAGGTTAATGTTGACGTCCGCATTTCTTAACATGTAAATAACTGTATTATAGCGGAGCTGGGGTCCTAAGTAAGTTAATATCTTGTATTCATGTCTGGTCAATACTGTGTCAGGAACGAGGTGACCAACATATGTAAATATAAGTGGAGCATGTATGGCCTTTTAAAATAATTGGTAACTTATTAAAATGCTGACCGCTTATCCTGGATCAAAACCACTTATGAAAGTTTAGGCTTAGGATGAATAGGTAGGGTAATAGGGTCGCCTTGTATTCTAACGAACAATGGGATGACTGTGTAAGCATCTTTATGGTCAACCTAATTAAGTATATATTTGGCAACAGCATGACCAAATCCTATAGTCTAAGTGGAGGTTTGTTTGATGAAACAATGGGAGGCTTATATAAATACCCTGTATCAGCAGTTTGGAAAGTAAGTTAAATAATTTGTTTACTCCAAAAAGAGGAGATTTGTACGATTAACCCCAGATTTGGCGACCTAGAACCAGTTTCGGAGGTCAGAGTTCATTGTTGAGGTACACGTGACAGTCAAAAGGTGGGACATAGCTACGCTATATAAGACACGAGATTGCCTTCATTCGGGAGATTCTTACAGATTGATAGATATTCATTCTGATTCCTTTTTGACTGCTTAGCTCGCACTTTTGAACGTTAGAACTGCTTACAAATTGTAACTTGTACATTTATTGAAAGTTCAACATGTATTCTGTTTTTTAACTGTGTATAGATTATTGTGAAGGATATATAGATAGTAGTTTAATAAAATACATATTAAAGACTATTCTTGAGTTAGATATTTTCACGTCGCTATATTACATAACTTCAACATTTTTTATCCAATCGTCATCAAACACATACTTTATTATAAATGGGATGATGATCGTCTATTGAGTTTAAGATCATTGGATGAAAGGTCAAGGTCACAAAGGGGTCAAAGGTCAACTCTAGACTTAGGGTGTTATTAATAAACTGGAATGTGTCTGGCGTAGTTTCAATGGTCATATTCAAACAAAATTGGACAAAGGCGGTAGAGTGAAGATATATGCTATCAATGTCAATTTCCTTTGTGTCTGTCTTTGATAAGAGTTAAGCTTTTGCCTTCTTGTTTC
>JAWPHD010017726.1:0-43201 GCA_037043455.1 Cyrtodaria siliqua | reverse complement strand
AGTTTTGATACACAGTTTTGTAGTGCAATTTTGCCTTTATTTGGCGGGTTAGTTTGACCTGAACACCTGGATAGAGTTTTGACACACGGTTTTGAAGTGCAATTTTGCCTTTATTTGGCGGGTTAGTTTGACCTGAACACCTGGATAGAGTTTTGATACACGGTTTTGTAGTGCAATTTTGCCTTTATTTCGCGGGTTAGTTTGATCTGAACACCTGGATAGAGTTTTGATACACGGTTTTGTAGTGCAATTTTGCCTTTATTTCGCCGGTTAGTTTGACCTGAACACCTGGATAGAGTTTTGATACACGGTTTTTTAGTGCAATTTTGCCTTTATTTGGTGGGTTAAGTTTGATCTGAACACCTGGACAGAGTTTTGATACACGGTTTTGAAGTGCAATTTTGCCTTTATTTGGCGGGTTAGTTTGACCTGAACACCTGGATAGAGTTTTGATACACGGTTTTGTAGTGCAATTTTGCCTTTATTTAGCGGGTTAGTTTGACCTGAACACCTGGACAGAGTTTTGATACACAGTTTTGTAGTGCAATTTTGCCTTTATTTGGCGGGTTAGTTTGACCTGAACACCTGGATAGAGTTTTGATACACGGTTTTGTAGTGCAATTTTGCCTTTATTTCGTGGGTTAGTTTGACCTGAACACCTGGATAAAGTTTTCATATACGGTTTTGTAGTGCAATTTTGCGTTTATTTGGCGGGTTAGTTTGACCTGAACACCTGGATAGAGTTTTGATACAAGGTTTTGCAGAGTAATTTTGCCTTTATTTGGCGGGTTAGTTTGACCTGAACACCTGGATAGAGATTTGATACACGGTTTTGTAGTGCAATTTTGCCTTTATTTGGTGGGTTAAGTTTGACCTGAACACCTGGATAGAGTTTTGATACACGGTTTTGTATGGTAATTTTGCCTTTATTTGGCGGGTTAGTTTAACCTGAACACCTGGATAGAGTTTTGATACACGGTTTTGAAGTGCAATTTTGCCTTTATTTGGCGGGTTAGTTTGACCTGAACACCTGGACAGAGTTTTGATACACGGTTTTGTAGTGCAATTTTGCCTTTATTTAGCGGGTTAGTTTGACCTGAACACCTGGACAGAGTTTTGATACACAGTTTTGTAGTGCAATTTTGCCTTTATTTGGCGGGTTAGTTTGACCTGAACACCTGGATAGAGTTTTGATACACGGTTTTTGTAGTGCAATTTTGCCTTTATTTCGCGGGTTAGTTTGACCTGAACACCTGGATAGAGTTTTGTAGTGCAATTTTGCCTTTATTTGGCAGGTAAGTTTGACCTGAACACCTGGATAGAGTTTTTATACAAGGTTTTGCAGGGTAATTTTGCCTTTATTTGGCGGGTTAGTTTGACCTGAACACCTGGATAGAGTTTTGATACACGGTTTTGTAGTGCAATTTTGCCTTTATTTGCGGGTTAGTTTGACCTGAACACCTGGACAGAGTTTTGATACACGGTTTTGTAGTGCAATTTTGCCTTTATTTAGCGTGTTAGTTTGACCTGAACACCATGACAGAGTTTTGATACACAGTTTTGTAGTGCAATTTTGCCTTTATTTGGCGGGTTAGTTTGACCTGAACACCTGGATAGAGTTTTGATACACGGTTTTGTAGTGCAATTTTGCCTTTATTTCGCGGGTTAGTTTGACCTGAACACCTGGATAGAGTTTTCATACACGGTTTTGTAGTGCAATTTTGCCTTTATTTGGCAGGTTAGTTTGATCTGAACACCTGGATAGAGTTTTGATACAAGGTTTTGCAGGGTAATTATGCCTTTATTTGGCGGGTTAGTTTGACCTGAACACCTGGATAGAGTTTTGATACACAGTTTTGTAGTGCAATTTTGCCTTTATTTGGTGGTTTAGTTTGACCTGAACACCTGGATTGAGTTTTGATACACGGTTTTGTAGTGCAATTTTGCCTTTATTTGGAGGGTTAGTTTGACCTGAACACCTGGATAGAGTTTTGATACACGTTTTTGTAGTGCAATATTGCCTTTATTTGGCAGGTTATCTTGACCTGAACACCTGGACAGAGTTTTGATACACGGTTTTGTAGTGCAATTTTGCCTTTATTTGGCGGGTTAGTTTGACCTGAACACCTGGATAGAGTTTTGATACACAGTTTTGTAGTGCAATTTTGCCTTTATTTGGTGGTTTAGTTTGACCTGAACACCTGGATTGAGTTTTGATACATGGTTTTGTAGTGCAATTTTGCCTTTATTTGGCGGGTTAGTTTGACCTGAACACCTGGATAGAGTTTTGATACACGGTTTTGTAGTGCAATTTTGCCTTTATTTGGCAGGTTAGTTTGACCTGAACACCTGGATAGAGTTTTGATACACGGTTTTGTAGTGCAATTTTGCCTTTATTTGGCGGGTTAGTTTCTTTAACAGCTTGTCAAATAAAGGCTCTGTTCTCATGTTCTCTGTTATTTCTGACAGGACCCCATGTTCTCAGTTATCTCTGACAGGACCCCATGTTCTCAGTTATCTCTGACAGGACTTTATGTTCTCAGTTATTTGTGACAGGACCCCATGTTCTCAGTTTTCTCTGACAGGACCTCATGTTCTCAGTTATCTCTGACAGGACCCGATGTTCTCAGTTATCTCTGACAGGACCCCATGTTCTCAGTTATCTTTGACAGGATCTCATGTTCTCAGTTATCTCTGACAGGACCTCATGTTCTCAGTTATCTCTGACAGGACCTCATGTTCTCAGTTATCTCTGACAGGACCTCATGTTCACTGTGGCATATCTAATATCCTTTAAGAAACCATGGTTCATGGCTTCAAATCCCAGTGGGACATTTTTTTTCCGTTTTGTTTTAAAACTTGTTTCATTGGTTTAGTTAATAAATGTTTGTTTTTACTTATTTATTTAAATTTGGAGCCTGGGGACATGAGTTCAATACTTCTTCATCTTTACCAGACTTCAGAATGTTTATTTCAGTATAAAGGTCAGACAAATTAAAAAAACACAGCCATATCTGACAACACAATTTGATCCCTCCTCTCCTGTTAAAAGAGCCATTCTTAGCCATAGAGCATCTCACAGACCCTTGACAGGCCCTCTTTGGCCTCTTGTTTTTGTACTGCAAAGGATTGTTAATGTCAATGATAGCTTGGACAAGTTCGAAAACCAACCAGATTGGACCAGTAACAGCGGAGTTATGGCCCTTGATTTAGTTAAAAATGCTATATTTTGCCTCGTTAAGACGATTATAGGGCCTCCATTTTTCATCCGATCTTTACCAAACTTTACCAGATGGTTAATGTCAATAAAAGCTCGGATAAGTTCGAAAACCAACCAGATCGGACCAGTAACGGTGGACAGTGGCCCTTGATTTAGTTAAAAATGCTAAATGTTGCCTCGTTAAGATAATAGGGCCTTCATTTGTCATGTGATCTTTACCAAACTTAAGCAGATTGTTAATGTCAATGATAGCTCAGACAAATTCGAAAACCAGCCAGATCGGACCAGTAAGAGCGGAGTTATGGCCTTTGATTTAGTTAAAAATGCTATATTTTGCCTCATTAAGACGATAGGGCCTTTATTTTTCATCTGATCTTTACCAAACTTTACCAGATTTTTTGACTTTTTTTTCTTTTATTATTTGTATAGTTCTTGGTTTTTTTTTTGATTATTTTTTGTTAATTTTTCGGACCAGTAATGGCGGAGTTATGGCTCTTGATTTAGTTAAAAATGCTATATTTTGCCTCTTTAAGACAATAGTCACTCGCTTCATTGATGTTATAAGAGCCATATTAGCCAGTAGAGCATCCACAGGCCCTTTTGGGCATCAAGTTCGAAAACCGGCCAGATCGGACCAGTAAAAGCAGAGTTATGGCCCTTGATTTATTTTAAAATGCTATATTTTGCCTTGTTAAGATGATAGAGCCTTCATTTTTCATCCGATCTTTAGAAAAACTTTACCAGATTGTTCCAGATTGATGTTATAAGAGCCATGTTAGCCAGTAGAGCATCCACAGGCCCTCGGGCCTCTTGTTTCCATTTTTAGCTCCCCATGTGGTTGCTGGGGAGAATACAACCACTGCAAATCCTGCTGGAGGCAGAGGGGTAGGACCCCCCCCCCACCCCCCCCCCCCCCCACCCATTTATTGTTTATTTTATCATTGTTTATGCTCATTTAATGTCATGACACAGCGTATGTCATGACACAGCGTATGCAAACGTGGAAACATGACTCCATCATAAATGGAGTGCCTACTATAGAAAATTTGCAGCAACTCTACAGTTCTGCAGGTTACACGGTTCTAGGCCCATTCTCCATATTTTATTTTGATGTAAATGGAGGATGAGCCTGGCATGTTCATTCCTGTTAGGCGCCATATAACCTTTCATGTGTTGGTGCACCTTAAAACCCAATTCAGTTCCATTTTTAGCTCTAATGGACGCTTATGGGATGATGTGTTGTCCGTCGTCTGTCACCTTTTTAGCCAGTAGAGCCCTACTGGCCATAGGTCAGTACGGCTTATGCCATGGTCTGTTGTCCGTCGCCGGTGTCCATAAACTTGTTTGGTGTGGACACTCTAGCACCTTCAGTTTGCATCTGATATTTACCAAATTTATACAGTAGTTATATATTCATAAAATCTCAGACAAGTTCTTGAACCAGCCAGATTCGATATCTTCTGCCTTTGAATTTACAAAAAATGCATAATTTTGCCTTGTGGTCGCTCTAGCCCTTCTATCTGTTATTCAATCTTAACAAACTTACATAGTAGTTTAGTATTTATTAAATTTCGGACGATTTCTTGAATCAGCCAGATTTGACATCTTTTAGCTATGAGTTATGTGCCCTTGAATTTACAAAAATGCATAACTTTGCCTGTGGAAATTCTAACTCCTCTATCTTTTATCCAAACTTAAGCAAACTAACACAGTAGTTATGTACCTATAAAATCTTGGACGAGTTCTTGAAGCAGCCAGATTCGACGGCCCAATAGCTGAGTTATCTGCCCTTGAATTGGCAAAAAATACATATGTTGACCTTGTCACCACCATAGTACTTCCATTTTTCATCCAGTCGAAACCAAACAGTATGTGTATTGAATAATCAAATCTTGGACAAGTTATTCAATCATGCTTAATTATCAGATTATATTAAAGTGAGTTATCTGCCCTTCAATTAGCAAACATGGCATAACTTGGCCTTGTTACCTGTATTAGCCTTTATTCCATTTTACATCCAATGTTAACATGTTTTTTTACAGAATGTGAATAATAATAAGATTTTTGACAAATTCTTCAATTGCGAATATCTGATGGGAGTTGCTCTTGAATTGAAAAAATACATATTTTGGCCTTCAGAACTTTTATGCCATGTTTCCTAATTCAAGGGCAGATAACTCACTTTAATACTATCTGAAATGCCTGATTGAAGAATGTTGATGCACTTCCTGATAAGGGTCAATAAAACACTGATACAGTCAATAAAACACTAATACGGGTCAATAAAACACTGATAAGGGTCAATAAAACACTGATACGGGTCAATAAAACACTGATACGGGTCAATAAAACACTGATACGAGTCAATAAAACACTGATAAGGGTCAATTAAAACACTGATACATGTCAATAAAACACTGATAAGGGTCAATAAAACACTGATACAGGTCAATAAAACACTGACACGGGTCAGTAAAACACTGAAATGGGTCAATAAAACACAGTGGAGTCACACATTATGCTGTGGGAGGCCCTAATAAATGGAGTGTGGTATATTGACTTATTGAGGTTATACATGTGAATGACGATTTTATGAAATGAATAGACAACAATATTTGATAAACATATAAAACAGTCTTTTAAATCATTATAGAATTATTTTATTTTTAGAATTGTGTGATTCTTGGTTTCAAGAAACACATTACTCAATGAGTGATACAAACAGTCTTAATCTGTTTCTCGCAGCAATTAAAATGCTCATTCAGTTCTGAGAACACACTGATTTGCATCATAATAGCATGATGTGATGTCATAATAGCATGATGTGATGTCATAATACCAAGGTGTGATGTCATATTACCAGAAAGTGATGTCATGATAGAAGCAACCAAATGAAAATATGAATGAAGCATTCTGTTATAAAAGTAAATTTAATTATTTAATGTCATAGTCCTTTATAGTTAAGCCAACATCTACACATAATTAAAATTGCATTTAATGCTAATAAAATTGTTTTAATTTTCATTTCATAATCTTAAAATGAAAAATCATAATTATTTAGTGGATCTTAAATAAATACATGAGTAGACAATTATACATTAAAGCTTTTATTAATATATTTTATACTTTGGTTTATTTTAAATAATTTGTATAATCAGAAGATATTATAAGAAAAGGTGTTATACAAGAAAACTGTAAGATTTAACAGGGTTTTTACTATAGGTGTCCCACAGAGTCAAAAAAGGGACCCTTTCCCAATGGAAAATAGTGTATTTTTCTCAATTGTTGAAAAAACAATCTCAAATATACATATATGTTGCACTGATAATACATAAGATACATACTAATCAATACAAGTGGTATGTTATTGATGTAATAGTATTTTTAATAATACCGTTTAGACTTTTACATTGCCATCACTTGCAAAATGTTGACGTAAACAATTCTCAATTGTCAATTTTATCTATGAAAAAATTCCCAATTTGGTCGTTTTTACGATAGAATTTTTCCAAATTTACAGGGGTCCTTTAAAAGATCATTGTTTGTGCAAAAAATAGAACTCACTGTGTTCTGAGAACACACTGAGTGTCTCCTATATATAGGTCTCACCGTGTTCTGAGAACACACTGAATGTCTCCTATATATAGGTCTCACCATGTTCTGAGAACACACTGAATGTCTCCTATATATAGGACTCACTGTGTTCTGAGAACACACTGAATGTCTCCTATATATAGACATCAAAGTGTTCTGAGAACACACTGAGTGTCTCCTATATATAGGTCTCACCCTGTTCTGAGAACACACTGAATGTCTCCTATATATAGGACTCACTGTGTTCTGAGAACACACTGAGTGTCTCCTGAATTAGGCCTCACCATGTTCTGAGAATACACTGAGTGTCTCCTATATATAGGCATCAACGTGTTCTGAGATCACACTGAATGTCTCCTATATATAGGTCTCACCATGTTCTGAGAACACATTGAGAGTCACTTATATATAGGACTCACCATGTTCCGAGAACACACTGAGTGTCTCCTATATATAGGACTCACTGTGTGAGAACACACTGAGTGTCTCCTATATATAGGACTCACTGTGTTCTGAGAACACACTGAGTGTCTCCTATATATATAGGCCTCACCGTGTTCTGAGAACACACTGAGTGTCTCCTATATATAGATCTCACTGTATTCTGAGAACACACTGAGTGTCTCCTGTATATAGGACTCACCGTGTTCTGAGAACACACTGAGTGTCTCCTATATATAGGTCTCACCATGTTCTGAGAACACACGGAGTGTCTCCTATAAATAGGACTCACCGTGTTCTGAGAACACACTGAGTGTCTCCTATATATAGGCATCACTGTGTTCTGAGAACACACTGTGTGTCTCCTATATATAGGACTAACCGTATTCTGAGAACACATGGAGTTGCATGTTTTGAAGAAAATGAATATTTTAAGCATTTGCAATACTCACTGAGTAATGAATTTCTTGACTTCCTCATACAGCAAATTCTAAACAAAAAATATAGTCTAAAAATAGTAACTAGCTACTGTAGGAAATATGTTCCATGATATTTAAACATAACTATACACTCATTTAATCTGCTCTAAAATGACTGAAGTTGATTGAGTAATATTTGCTTTGTGACATTGAATTTTTTGCAAACTAAAAACAACAACATAAAAAATGTGAAAATTCATATTACATTTATTTTATATATACATTTGATAAAAGAGATTTCAACAGTGTTGGTATATTAAAGCTTTATATATTGATATTAACTTTTTTCATATTAAAGCTTTATATATTATCAAATTTACTTGTCGCCGCACTTCATGTAAAAGTGATACAAAAAACAAGATCAATCATGAAAGTGACATTACATTCCCTCAGTTGCATTCCACCAATGAAAACAAGATGTTTTTATTTGTCATTTACAATGTTCTCACCAATGTTTTGACATTTTTTCAGTCACAAGTTTTAAAGATGTTAAATCCATTTCTTGTTATAAAATTTAGTTGTCTATAGGACAGGTCACCTGGGACAATTAACTTGTCCCCAGTAGAATCTACATGGCACAGGACAAGGGGACAACTGTTAATATCAAACCCTGTTTAGTGTTGGTATATTAAAGTTTTTGTGTTGGTATATTAAAGCTTTTATGTTGGGATATTAAAGTTTTTGTGTTGGTATATTAAAGCTTTTGTGTTGGTATATTAAAGCTTTTATGTTGGGATATTACAGCTTTTGTCTTTGAATTAAAACTTTTGTGTTGGTATATAAAAGCTTTTGTGTTGGTATATTAAAGCTTTAGTGTTGGTATATTAAAGCTTTAGTTTTGGTATATTAAAGCTTTTGTGTTGGTATATTAAAACTTTTGTGTTGGTATATTAAAACTTTTGTGTTCGTTTATTAAAGCTTTTGTGTTGTTATATTAAAGCTTATGTGTTGTTATATTAAAGCTTTTGTGTTGTTATATTAAAGCTTTTGTGTTGGTATATTAAAGCTTTCGTGTTCATTTATTAAAGCTTTTGTGTTGTTATATTAAATCTTTTGTGTTGTCATATTAAAGCTTTTGTGTTCATTTATTAAAGCTTTTGTGTTCGTATATTAAAGCTTTTGTGTTGTTATATTAAAGCTTTTGTGTTGTTATATTAAAGCTTTTGTGTTCGTTTATTAAAGCTTTTGTGTTCGTTTATTAAAGCTTTTGTGTTGGTATTGTCACCCAAGGGTAGGGTGAGTCCCCAGTTGTCACAGGATGACCTTAGTGGTTGGGCTAACTCAGGAAAGAATCAATGACGGTGAATGTATTTACATAAGTTTAATGCAACTTTTAAAATATGTTTTAATATATATACAATTATCTAAAAAAACAAGCGAATACACAAATGAACTATGAAAGGAATGTTCTCCTGAACGTTTAAGACGTTCTTAGTATTGTTATAAATACTGAATGTCTAAGACACTAAAGTGTTGTTAAAGCTATAACAATGTTGATCTAGCGCGATAACTGTGATGCGCGAGAGCTCATGAAGATGATGATGCGCGAATTCAATGGATGATTGTCATCAAATGCCTTCTGTAAGGGTTGATGACGCGATGCAATGATAGTTAATCTCCACTGAGATTGTGAATGATATTCCTCCAGTGAGGACTGGTAACGGGCCCACCTTGTGTCCCGGGGGTTGTCGTTAGTAAAACCTGGCTTCGCAGGTACGGGGACCGTCTCCACCGCTTGTAACGTTATTCGTGGAAGCTTCGCTCCACTCCTGGATATCCAAACCTAGATGGCTTATATCCTGGATGGCTTATATCCTGGATGGCTTAGGCTGTAATTATACATACGTTTTAGATGTCGGTTGACAAACATAACAATCTTGTATAATTATCATTACCCAAACAAATCATTATTCAATCAATATATGCAAGCTGTACTAATGAGGAGTAGCAATGTATACATATTCTACAACGCCATATGTACGCTATGTACGTCGCTGTTAATCAATGCCCCTAATACATGTAATATAAACATGATCAAATTACTCATATATTACACTCACTGAGTTATGCATGCACGCATTTATTCTTGTCACTCATCTCATTGTTAACTAATGTTAACAATCGTGTATTACAATCACCGAGTTATACGCCAACGTTAACTAATGCACCTATTATCCACTGTTATCAAATTAATATTGTTTTACAATTAATGATCAATTACAATAATTACATCTAATAAAGTAACTTCAAAATCATATGCTAGTCTAAAGTTATGTTTGTGAAACATCAATGCTAACCGGATGTCGTAACCGCCAAACAAGATGGCGCCGCCCACTGAATACAAATATACGATAAAAGTTTAATAAAACTACTAACCACATGTTGCCTGTGAAATTTGCCATCCAATCTCTGTTCCAACAAAGTACTATCGATGATCCCGGCGACAGCTAGAAGACAATGGGTTTTATAGCAAACATTACGCCCAAATCATTATTTCCCCCGTTCAGTCCGTGACAAACGTGGCTAAATCTACAGTATTGAATCTACACGACAGGCCCTTATACAATTTTGCCGTTTAAGGAAAATATACCTATACGTTTACATGCATTAGCACAAAACTAAACTTATGACACGGCCTCTCTGGCGGCCACTTAAAATGTGCACGCTTTTACGTGTTACATGAATAGATCATGAATATTGTGAAATTGTTTCATCTCGAACAATAGATTTTGGGTGTAACCGATACAAGAGCTATATGCGACCAGTACGCTCTACCCGTGACATTTTGTGACAACATCTCCCCACTTAAAGAAAGTGCTACACTTTTAAAATTCAACAAAATGATAACTTAATATTTACACGTTAAGAAACTATTAATTCTTCTGAGCAAACGAGCGACAACACGTACAAGCTGATCGCTCAATCGCTTGAGTATGTTAACTATTACCACTGCAGTTATAACCTAACTATAACATGTAATTACAATTTCAACACTATTCTACAATTGTACACTACCCTGTCGTAACATACAACTATTGTACAATACACTGCAATACACTATTGTATTAAACCGGTCATTATGTGCGGCGACTTAAATAGTCTGCCCCAATATTGTCCTTTCCTCGGATCGCTTTAATTTTCATCCGGTAAGGCTGCAGAGTCAGTGCCCACCTCATTAACCTACTGTTAGCTACCTTTGCTTTATTCATATAAGCTAACGGTTGGTGGTCAGTCTCCAAGACAAATTCCTTACCAAAAACATATCGGTGGAATTTACTGACACCCCACACTACTGCAAGACACTCCCTTTCGATAACAGAGTAGTTACATTCCCGGGGTAATAGTTTCCGACTTGCGTAAGCCACGGGGAGACTACACCCATCTTGCTCTTGCAGTAGGACTGCACCCACCCCGATATCGGAGGCATCCGTTCTGAGGATAAACTCCTGGTCAAGTTCAGGTAATTTTAGTATTGGGGTTTTGACCAGACTCCCCTTTAAAGAGACAAAAGCTCGCTCCTGGCTTTCCCCCCAAGTAATCCTATTGGGTTGACCTTTCTTTGTCAAGTCTGACAAAGGTGCAGCTATAGCCGAAAAGTTTGGAATAAACTTCCTGTAAAAACCCGCCAACCCTAAAAATGACCTAACTTGTTTCTTTGTCTCGGGTCTTGGTGCTTCCTGAATTGCCTTAACCTTGTCGGGGTTGGGTTTCAATTTCTGGTCCCTCCCGACAACATGACCCAGACACTCTATATCTGCGTAACCTATGTGACACTTGCTAGGTTTTGCAGCCAGTTTAAACCGGCGTAGCCGTTCCAACAGATTACGTAGAGCCTTAATATGGTCTTCAAATGTTGTTGTAAACACCAGGATGTCATCTACAAAACTGTCTGTGTTGGACAAATCCTTCAGGACTTTCCTCATTAACCTACAGAATGTTGCTGGGGCGTTAACGAGACCAAAAGGCATGACCTTGAACTTAAAAAGTCCTTGCGAAGTTTCGAAGGAGGTCATCTCTTTAGCTCGGTCTGAAAGTGGGACTTGCCAATAACCTTTACTGAGGTCTAACTTGGAGAAATACGAATATCCCGCAAGTTTAGAGAATACCTCCTCAATATTAGGCATTGGCTCTGCATCAAAGATGGTACGTTTATTGAGCTGCCTAAAATCGATGCAGAATCGAATTGACCCATCTTTCTTCTTAATAAGTACGACTGGGGATGAAAATGGGGCGTTTGAAGGTTCGATGACACCCAATTTCAACATGTCTTTCACCTCCTCATCAACAATTGATCGGGAGTGAAATGGAATGGGATACCCCTTAATTCTAATTGGTTCCCCTGATGTGAGTACAATATCATGTTGCACTCCATCTGTCTGCCCCGGGTTTTCGGACAAGACATCACTGAACTCCGAGAGTAAACTACCCATCTCTCGTTGCTGCTCTACACTAAGCATGCCCGACATGTCTACATCGGCTGCTGTCTCCTTACCTACACTAGTGGAAAAATACATGGGACTAGTGTCCTCACTACTGTCTTCCTCACTATCCTCAATAACTGCAACATTAACTACGGTTAACACCCCTTGTTGCACATTATCGGTTCTACTGATATACTCTTTCAGCATATTCGCATGAAAGGTCTTTAACTTTCCGTTTATCTCGATACGGTAATCCATAGTGTTCACTATCCCTCTAACGTAAAACGGACCTTTCCATTGTAATAACAACTTGTTATTGTCGGTCGGGAGTAATAGTAACACCTGGTCATCTATCTTAAACTTCCTAGCTCTAGCTTTCTGGTCATAGTACCGTTTGTACTTGGTACTTGCCTTAACTAACTGACTTTGAGCTATCTTACAAGTCTCCTCTAGTTTCTCCTTCAGATCTAAAACATACTGATATGTAGTCTTAACCTCATCACTATCTACTTCACCTGCCCACATCTCTCTAAGAATCCTCATGGGACCTCTAACTGACCTACCGTACAATAACTCAAACGGAGAGAATCCTAAACTCTCTTGTGGTACCTCTCTAAATGCAAACAATAAAGCATTGAGATACTTGTCCCAATCTTTGGGTCTCTCGGTACACATACGCCGTAACATTTGCTTTAACGTCCCGTTAAATCGTTCGACTAACCCGTTACACATAGGGTGATATGGTGTTGTCATGATTTGACGCAAAGACAATAACCTGCTTACTTCAGCCATAAGTTCTGACGTAAACTGTGACCCACAATCAGTCAGCATTTCCTCTGGTACACCTAGCCTACTGAACATATCAACTAATGCCTCAGCTACTCTCTCAGTTTCAATTGAGGGCAATGCTACTGCCTCCGGATACCTAGTTGCATAGTCTACCATGGTTAAAATGTACCTATTTTTCCTATCCGACACTGGAAAAATTGGTCCAACTATGTCTACGGCTACCCGCTTAAATGGTGTATCTATCAGTGGCATCTGACCTAAATGTACTTTGGTCACTCGACCTTTTGGTACTGTCCTTTGGCATACATCGCAGGACCTACAATACCTAGTTACATCTCCACTAACGCCTGGCCAATAAAATTCTGCCAATACTCTATCTGACGTTTTCTTTACGCCTAAATGACCTCCCATAATCGACTCATGAGCTACCTTAAGCACTGTCGTTCTATACTGGGTAGGTACCACTAATTGGTGAAACTGTCTACTACCACTATCTTCAAATTCTCTGTACAATAACCTATTCTTATGTACAAACTTACAACTACCGGACCCTTTACACTTCTTTACTACACCATCCTTGGCCTTCACTTTACAAGGACCTAATGACTCGTCTTGAGTTTGTGCTTCTATAAACTCCGCTTTAGATATGTCACCTACGGCTGCAGGAACCTTTAATTTTCTATAAGCCTGAGCTTGCTTCTGAACCTGCGCTCTAGTCTCTACGGCATTACTTATGCTACTTCTAAAATCGGACATTACCGGAAGTGCTGAACCATCTATGTTCCCTATCGTTAAATCATACATCGGGTCATCCATACATAGTGCCTCTGTAGTCCCTTTAAAGAAAGGTGTATCTACATCTATTCTCGCTATTGGCACGTGCTCTACCGACTTATTTAGCAACATACACGGTGACTGTTTACCTACCAACTGGTCATCCGTAACTAAACTACGCCTAACTACCACACCTGTACAACCTGTATCCCTCATTACAATTACGTCCGTGCCATTCACTCTACCATCTGCCGTTGGAAGATTTGCATACGGAAAGAGACATGTTCCGATCTTCGCCATTACACCATCCGCTTTAACACAACAGCTACTACTCTCGGTTTTAATAACCGGACTATTACTACCTCTGCCTCTACCTCTACCTCGGTTTTGACCACCTCTACCTCTACCGAAATTCCATGGGTTGTTAAAACCTTGGTTCTGACTCCCTACATTGTTGTCCACTCTACTATTTTCACTAAAATTGTCTACGACAGCAGACACTTTCACCGCTTTCCTACACTCATGTAAAGCATGATTCCCATTACAGTGACGACAACGAATAAAAGGTCTACCTATGTTACCACTATTGCTACCTCCTCTAGCACCCATCGAACTACCTCCTCCTCTATAGTTTCCACTCTGGCCTTTCTGTTTATGATCGTCCCCTTGCCTATCTCTAAAAGTTCTGTCTTTCGACACTACATTATGAGCTCCGCCTCTAGCCTCGGCAAACTGATCTGCTTGAGTTGCCATTTCATTTACACTAGTTAGTTTTCTTTCTTTCAGAAATAAGAACAGATCTCTACTACAAACATTGAATAGCTGGTCCCGCAACAAGAAATCTATGAGGCCCTGATAAGTCTGCGCTACCTTCCCTAACTCTAACCACCTATCTAAGTAATTTCTAGATCTACTAATGAACTGAATAAATGACTCGCCTTTCTCAGGCAGACAAGCTCTAAACCGCTTTCTAAAACCTTCTTCAGTTAACTCAAATCTCTTTAAAAGAGCATCCTTTAACTTGTCATAGTCAAGAGCATCTAAACTAGGTAATCTAGAAAATACATCTAAGGCCTTGCCTCTCAATAACGCACTTAAATGAACTGCCCACTTATCTTTGGTCCATTCCTGTAACTCAGCATAACGCTCGAACCGTAACAAGTAACTGTCCATGTTATCTTTGTCAAAGTATGGTAACTTCGAACCTTTTAACTTCCCAGAATAACTGTCTTTCCCTTCAGTTTTACTTTCCTTACTATGTGTCTTAGCTGCTTCCAACTCTAAAGCTAACTTATGATCAAACTCTTTTTGCTCCCTTTCCATTATCATCTTAGCCTTAGCTAGTCTACCATCTGTTTCGAACCTCTCATGTTCTAACTCTTGCTTCTCCTTTACTATTCTACTTTCTAATTCTACCTTCTCTTTATCATCATCTCGCTTCTCTTTAGCTAATCTACCTTCTAAGTCTAGCTTCTCTTTATCAGCATCTAGCTTCTCTTTAGCTAACCTACTTTCTAATTCTAGCTTCTCTGTGGCTAGTCTACTTTCTTCATCTCGCTTCTCTTTCGCTAATCTACTTTCGAATTCTAACCTATTTTTCTCTTCATCCCTTTCCCGCTTTGCTAATTCTCTTTCCTTAAGTCTAAATTCCCTTTCCCTAGCCTGTTCGTCTTTAACAAAGGTTCTAAGCTCCTCTCCAGCATACCCTAACTCCTTACCCATTTCCGTAAGATCCTTTATGGACGTCATGTCTATAGACATTGTGAACTACACACTACAATAATTACAATACACACGTCACTAATAATTCTACTCAACTAACTACTAATGGTAAGTCACTGTGTCCTCAGTAAATACCTAGGCATCATCATCGGACAAGTTACATACACATTTGTACTAGCGCTAACTACTAACGGTTATGTATAGATAGTATCTAGCTTCCACAAAACATATACACTACATAAAATATCTATATTTGATATTGGACATAAACCTTAAAAATCATAGAAATGTGTATAACATGTACATGTATATTTACTTCTCCCATCAATATAAGTATACTCGAGTGTCACAACATGAGTAGAACGTCTTGTTCGCCAACCTAATTGGATACTATGTGTATATCAAGGGAGGTAAAAACAAACACCCAAATTATTGAGCAAAAGCGCCTCAGACCCACTCGTGTAGACCACTGCGACCTCGCGCCAAGGAAAGAACGGACAAAACAACAGTTTGGACTCACCCTACCCTTGTCGTGTCTTGACTTGTCTTCCAAGCTGTGGCCGTGATCGTCGACAGTCGCCTTGATGGATCAGAGGGTGGTACACAATTCTAAAATAATAAGTAGAGATTTAGTATATCATAATAAAGATCACTTATTGATTCTTTCCCTCCGTAGTCGCCCAAAATCCCACTACTCTGAAACCAGTTGTCACAGGATGACCTTAGTGGTTGGGCTAACTCAGGAAAGAATCAATGACGGTGAATGCATTTACATAAGTTTAATGCAACTTTTAAAATATGTTTTAATATATATACAATTATCTAAAAAAACAAGCGAATACACAAATGAACTATGAAAGGAATGTTCTCCTGAACGTTTAAGACGTTCTTAGTATTGTTATAAATACTGAATGTCTAAGACACTAAAGTGTTGTTAAAGCTATAACAATGTTGATCTAGCGCGATAACTGTGATGCGCGAGAGCTCATGAAGATGATGATGCGCGAATTCAATGGATGATTGTCATCAAATGCCTTCTGTAAGGGTTGATGACGCGATGCAATGATAGTTAATCTCCACTGAGATTGTGAATGATATTCCTCCAGTGAGGACTGGTAACGGGCCCACCTTGTGTCCCGGGGGTTGTCGTTAGTAAAACCTGGCTTCGCAGGTACGGGGACCGTCTCCACCGCTTGTAACGTTATTCGTGGAAGCTTCGCTCCACTCCTGGATTTCCAAACCTAGATGGCTTATATCCTGGATGGCTTAGGCTGTAATTATACATACGTTTTAGATGTCGGTTGACAAACATAACAATCTTGTATAATTATCATTACCCAAACAAATCATTATTCAATCAATATATGCAAGCTGTACTAATGAGGAGTAGCAATGTATACATATTCTACAACGCCATATGTACGCTATGTACGTCGCTGTTAATCAATGCCCCTAATACATGTAATATAAACATGATCAAATTACTCATATATTACACTCACTGAGTTATGCATGCACGCATTTATTCTTGTCACTCATCTCATTGTTAACTAATGTTAACAATCGTGTATTACAATCACCGAGTTATACGCCAACGTTAACTAATGCACCTATTATCCACTGTTATCAAATTAATATTGTTTTACAATTAATGATCAATTACAATAATTACATCTAATAAAGTAACTTCAAAATCATATGCTAGTCTAAAGTTATGTTTGTGAAACATCAATGCTAACCGGATGTCGTAACCGCCAAACAAGATGGCGCCGCCCACTGAATACAAATATACGATAAAAGTTTAATAAAACTACTAACCACATGTTGCCTGTGAAATTTGCCGTCCAATCTCTGTTCCAACAAAGTACTATCGATGATCCCGGCGACAGCTAGAAGACAATGGGTTTTATAGCAAACATTACGCCCAAATCATTATTTCCCCCGTTCAGTCCGTGACAAACGTGGCTAAATCTACAGTATTGAATCTACACGACAGGCCCTTATACAATTTTGCCGTTTAAGGAAAATATACCTATACGTTTACATGCATTAGCACAAAACTAAACTTATGACACGGCCTCTCTGGCGGCCACTTAAAATGTGCACACTTTTACGTGTTACATGAATAGATCATGAATATTGTGAAATTGTTTCATCTCGAACAATAGATTTTGGGTGTAACCGATACAAGAGCTATATGCGACCAGTACGCTCTACCCGTGACATTTTGTGACAGGTATATTAAAGCTTTTGTGTTGGTATATTAAAGCTTTTGTGTTGTTATATTAAAGCTTTTGTGTTGGTATATTAAAGCTTTTGTGTTGGTACATTAAAGTTTTTGTGTTGGTATATTAACACTTTTGTGTTGGTATATTAAAGCTTTTGTGTTGGGATATTAAAGCTTTTGTGTTGGTATATTAAAGCTTTTGTGTTGGTATATTAAAGCTTTTAAGTTGGTATATTAATGCTTTTGTGTTGGTATATTAAAGCTTTAGTATTGGTATATTAAAGCTTTAGTGTTGGTATATTAAAGCTTTTGTGTTTGTATATTAAAGCTTTAGTATTGGTATATTAAAGCTTTTGTGTTGGTATATTAAAGCTTTAGTATTGGTATATTAAAGCTTTAGTGTTGGTATATTAAAGCTTTAGTATTGGTATATTAAAGCTTTAGTGTTGGTATATTAAAGCTTTTGTGTTTGTATATTAAAGCTTTAGTATTGGTATATTAAAGCTTTTGTGTTGGTATATTAAAGCTTTAGTATTGGTATATTAAAGCTTTAGTGTTGGTATATTAAAGCTTTTGTGTTGGTATATTAAAGGTTTTGTGTTGGTATATTAAAGCTTAAGTATTGGTATATTAAAGCTTTAGTGTTGGTATATTAAAGCTTTTGTGTTGGTATATTAAAGCTTTTGTGTAGGTATATTAAAGCTTTAGTATTGGTATATTAAAGCTTTAGTGTTGGTATATTAAAGCTTTTGTGTCGGTATATTAAAGGTTTTGTGTTGGTATATTAAAGCTTTTGTGTTGGTATATAAAAGCTTTTGTGTTGGTATATTAAAGGTTTTGTGTTGGTATATTAAAGGTTTTGTGTTGGTATATTAAAGGTTTTGTGTTGGTATATTAAAGGTTTTGTGTTGGTATATTAAAGGTTTTGTGTTGGTATATTAAAGCTTTTGTGTTGGTATATTAAAGGTTTTGTGTTGGTAAATTAAAGCTTTTGTGTTGGTATATTAAAGGTTTTGTTGTGTTGGTATATTAAAGGTTTTGTGTTGGTATATTAAAGGTTTTGTGTTGGTATATTAAAGGTTTTGTGTTGGTATATTAAAGGTTTTGTGTTGGTATATTAAAGCTTTTGTGTTGGTATATTAAAGCTTTTGTGTTGGTATATTAAAGGTTTTGTGTTGGTATATTAAAGGTTTTGTGTTGGTATATTAAAGGTTTTGTGTTGGTATATTAAAGCTTTTGTGTTGGTATATTAAAGCTTTTGTGTTGGTATATTAAAGCTTTTGTGTTGGTATATTAAAGGTTTTGTGTTGGTATATTAAAGCTTTAGTATTGGTATATTAAAGGTTTTGTGTTGGTATATTAAAGCTTTTGTGTTGGTATATTAAAGCTTTTGTGTTGGTATATTAAAGGTTTTGTGTTGGTAAATTAAAGCTTTTGTGTTGGTATATTAAAGGTTTTGTGTTGGTATATTAAAGGTTTTGTGTTGGTATATTAAAGGTTTTGTGTTGGTATATTAAAGGTTTTGTGTTGGTATATTAAAGGTTTTGTGTTGGTATATTAAAGCTTTTGTGTTGGTATATTAAAGGTTTTGTTGTGTTGGTATATTAAAGGTTTTGTGTTGGTATATTAAAGGTTTTGTGTTGGTATACTAAAGGTTTTGTGTTGGTATATTTAAGGTTTTGTGTTGGTATATAAAAGGTTTTGTGTTGGTATATTAAAGGTTTTGTGTTGGTATATTAAAGCTTTGGTGTTGGTATATTAAAGGTTTTGTGTTGGTATATTAAAGGTTTTGTGTTGGTATATTAAAGGTTTTGTGTTGGTTTATTAAAGGTTTTGTGTTGGTATATTAAAGGTTTTGTGTTGGTATATTAAAGGTTTTGTGTTGGTATATTAAAGCTTTAGTGTTGGTATATTAAAGGTTTTGTGTTGGTATATTAAAGCTTTAGTGTTGGTATATTAAAGCTTTAGTGCTGGTTTATTAAAGCTTTAATGTTGGTATATTAAAGCTTTAGTGTTGGTATATTAAAGCTTTAGTGTTGGTATATTAAAGCTTTAGTGTTGGTATATTAAAGCTTTAGTGTTGGTATATTAAAGCTTTAGTGTTGGTATATTAAAGCTTTAGTGTTGGTTTATTAAAGCTTTAGTGTTGGTATATTAAAGCTTTTGTGTTGATATATTAAAGCTTTAGTGTTGGTATATTAAAGCTTTTGTGTTGATATATTAAAGCTTTAGTGTTGGTATATTAAAGCTTTTGTGTTGATATATTAAAGCTTTAGTGCTGATATATTAAAGCTTTAGTGTTGTCATATTAAAGCTTTTTTGTTGATATATTAAAGCTTTTGCGTTGGTATATTAAAGCTTTTGTGTTTGGATATTAAAGCTTTAATGTTGGTATATTAAAGCTTTTGTGTTGATATATTAAAGCTTTAGTGTTGGTATATTAAAGCTTTTGTGTTGATATATTAAAGCTTTTGTGTTGGTATATTAAAGCTTTAGTGTTGGTATATTAAAGCTTTTGTGTTGGTATATTAAAGCTTTAGTATTGGTATATTAAAGCTTTAGTATTGGTATATTAAAGCTTTAGTGTTGGTATATTAAAGCTTTTGTGTTGATATATTAAAGCTTTAGTGTTGATATATTAAAGCTTTAGTGTTGGTATATTAAAGCTTTTGTGTTGATATATTAAAGCTTTTGCGTTGGTATATTAAAGCTTTTGTGTTTGGATATTAAAGCTTTTGTGTTGGTATATTAAAGCTTTAGTATTGGTATATTAAAGCTTTAGTATTGGTATATTAAAGCTTTAGTGTTGGTATATTAAAGCTTTAATATTGTTTTCTCTTTAAATAATTATTATTTAAATGCAAACAAAAAGGAAAAAAATTAATTTAAAGTACAACCTTTCTAAATTTTAAATTTTATTTCTGATCATAAACATTCAGTAAACATTATAAGATATCTGTACTAATGAAGCTGATTTATTAACAACTTGTCAGATAAAGGTTAATTTCAAAGCATGAGGATGTCCTCTGTTATCTCTGACAGGACCTCATGTTCACTGTGGCATATCTTTCTAATAATTTATGGATTACTGCTGATTTTATTGGTCTTTTGTAATTATTTTATTCTCCCCCACCTTCCCCCAATTACGGCTGGAATACACGGAAGATTATACTTTTAAAAAACCTTGGTTCATGGGTTCAAATCCCAGCAGTGCACTTTTTTTATTTATTTTTTGGAAACTTGTTTCATTGGTTCAGTTAATAAATATTTGTTTTTATTTAATATTTATTTATTTAAATTGGGAGGCTGGGGACGTGGGTTCAATTCATGTTTTTATACCAGACTTCAGAATGTTTATTTCAATATAAAGGGTTAGAAAATAAATAAATATCCCACAAATAAGCAACCCACAGGCCCTTGACAGGCCCTCTTCGGCCTCCTGTTTTCTTGTTGCAAGGGATTCCAACAGATGGCATGAAAACCAATTGCATTGAACTAAAACTGTAATTTTATTTCAGTACACAGTTTTTAGGTCTCGTATTAATACGCCACTAGTTTTGTGAGAATCTGAGTGTCAGATAAACATTTTTAAGCGAAACCAAGCGGGCACCAAATACCAACAGCATACTTGGTTATAATGGTCCTGGCAAGTATTTGATTGTTAGGAGGACCCTTATGTTCACGGCAGTTTTACGATGGTTTCACGTGGGTTTTGCTGGGGTGCGGAACGTAAGTGCTTGAGACGAAAATATGTGCATCTGTTAAGTTTTGTATTTCATGCTTTACTTAAGAATCGGTGGCAGTTTTTCGATCACTGTTAAATAACAAAAGATTATTTGAACAAATAACACTTCCTATTATACTGACCCTATTAAAAATGTTGCGTTTCTTTTTTCCCTAAGTATATGTCTAATTACGACATTTTGAAATTTCACTACAAACAGCAGTAGGTTTATTTGCATACAACATTTGAAGGTGGACCAGAAAGGTTACCATATTACTGTGAATAGACAGTTGTTATAACAAAACACTAAATAGTTGAATTAGTACACAGCTTTTTTTCCTTCTATAACAGTGGCCAACATTCGGCTACTTCACAATTCAAAATGAGTTGTTTTTTGCAAACAAAATTTCCCCCTCTTACTTTCACAATATTGTTTTTAGATACATATACATCATATTATGTTGAAAAAAAATTGTTGAATGCAGTGTGTATGTATTTATTGAGATTTGAGTTTAATATCGCTTTTAACAATTAATCTTTCAAAGATTTTTTCACAAATAAGGCAGTTATCACACTTTCTTTCACAAAATGACCAGGCTAGGGAGTCTTCACAATTTTTAGAAAAAAACCTGTAATAGACGCAATATAAATAATATAAATGATATTGTTCAATACAACTTTTTTTATTGTCATGCATGGTCACTGAAATTCCTTTTGTATTTGCACAGATGTAAATTGTTTAATTGAAAATAAAACTTGTCAGAATAAATTGTTTACTCTAGTAACTACTAGTTATTGAAAGTTAGAGTATGGCAGACAGATGAAATGGACATGCTACAAAACAAATAGAGTATAGTCTCATCTCATTGGTTTGTTGAACACCTTGATGTTTAAATCAACCAACTCGATGAGACCATACTCTATTACTTAGTTCCTAAATCACAGGAATAAATGGATGATCTGCCTCAACCACTAAAAATTTACCATAGTGTGCGCTATGAGATATAATTGGCTACTGTTACAAAACGGACAACCAATAAGTGTAATATTTGAACAGATTGTATATTATATACATATATTTCAGAATATATGCTCAAAAGACACGCTATATTTCACCTTTAACCCGCTACATATATATAATGGACTGTTCTTTCTTTGAAATAAGACCATTTTATTTATGTGACAAAGGGGTGTTTTGGGGAAAATGACTGATCAGTGCAACACTATGTCACCAGGGCATTAATAGTTAACAAGTCAAGACTCTTTAAATACACGTCTTAATAATCTTTAAAACTACCCCATTTTAATGTCTGATCGTATAGTGATATATTAATTCTATCAAACTCTACTGTCCAACTAATCTCTCTACATTCTCCAGATTATCTTAGAACTCTACTAAAACATTCCAATATATACCTGCATTCACATGCAATTATCTTATTGGATTTCGACACATTTATTCAATTGGTCTAACACTATACCCCGCCTACCACTATATACCTGAGTAAGCTACTACAATACTGCTATTAAAGAGAGCTATCACAAATTGTAGAATATTAGGTAAATTACTATTAACTGCGATATACTTCTACTACTTGTTATTAAACTATTATTATTACTTATTAAAGGGTATGGTAGTGTTACATCTGGGTACAATGGACACAAAGGCTATTATAGTCGTGCTTAGCGGGTTAAGGGTTAACAATGGACACAAAGGCTATTATAGTCATGCTTAGCATGTTAAGGGTTAACAATGGACACAAAGGCTATTATAGTCGTGCTTAGCGGGTTAAGGGTTAACAATGGACACAAAGGCTATTATAGTCGTGCTTAGCGTGTTAAGGGTTAACAATGGACACAAAGGCTATTATAGTCGTGCTTAGCGGGTTAAGGGTTAACAATGGACGCAAAGGCTATTATAGTCGTGCTTAGCGGGTTAAGGGTTAACAATGGACGCAAAGGCTATTATAGTCGTGCTTAGCGGGTTAAGGGTTAACAATGGACGCAAAGGCTATTATAGTCGTGCTTAGCGGGTTAAGGGTTAACAATGGACGCAAAGGCTATTATAGTCGTGCTTAGCTGGTTAAGGGTTAACAATGGACACAAAGGCTATTATAGTCATGCTTAGCGGGTTAAGGGTTAAATTGCCTACCTGCATCTTTAAAGGGACATACAGCAATCTTGATTTTTTTATACAATTTGAAAATTTGCCAGTAACAAATATATTTTTTCATATACCTAATAAATAAAAGTATTTAGTAAACACTAATTTAAATAGTGATAACATACACGCAATTAATATTTTGATGTTTAACGTGAAAAAATGTAATTATGTAAATAAAGTTATAGATTTGTATTTGTGGTGAAGCAACCCTGTCCATTATGGACACTGGTCTATTATCGGCATATTCTATCAAAGATACCAATTTGATAATTACATCATTGTTTATGACATACAAATATTTCATAATACTCACAATAGTTACTGTCGACATTATGAGGTTGTAAAGGGAGGTAAAAGAACAAGATCAGCCATTAAAAGAAGTCAATGCTGGGGTTTGTACTGTAATGACGTTCTTATCGACGCCCGTAAGCATGTATATATATCTCTGACTGTCGACATTATGAGGTTGTAAAGGGAGAAAATAGAACAAAATCAGTCGTTAAAAGTAGTCACTGCTGGGGTTTGTACTGTAATGACGTTCTTATCGACGCCTGTAAGCATGTATATATATCTGCAGAAATGAAACGCATCCTTCATTTTGAGTGGGCAGAAATAAAAACTCAACCCTTGACGAAGCATGTGTGTAAAACAAAACAGATGTTTTACACACAATTTCCAACTCTACCTATAGATGAAAATGGGCATATCCGTATATAGTATTGTGAACTATAATGCAATTAAATCAATGGATTTAGAAAAAAGTATTTAATAAACAAAGACACTGACAGGTGTTGTAGTTGTTTTTATACAACTATTGCATTATTTACTACTTGGATATTAGGTTACTAACTATTCACTCAGTTCAGCTCCACAATCTATATCACAAAAATATCACGTACTTTAAGGGAAACAAACCCAGATCCACTTTACGTCACGTGGAAAAAACTGAAGTAAAATAAGTCATGACCGCAGGGCTCTTTTTTTCAAGAAAATTGGGAAAAGGCCTAGGCCTGCTGATTTGGTAAAAAGAAGCGCAAGACTGTCTAAATTCGGGAAGAAAGAGGGTGATTTTTAATATTTAGGCGATTTTTATTTTAAAGGGACACATGACAAACCTGAGTTTTATATTTTAAAGGGACACATGACAATCTTGAGTTTTATATCTTAAAGGAACACATGACAATCTTGAGTTTTTTTATCTTTTAGGGACACATGACAATCTTGAGTTTTGTATCTTAAAGGGACACATGACAATCTGGAGTTTTATATCTGAAAGGGACACATGACAATCTGGAGTTTTATATCTTAAAGGAACACATGACAATCTGGAGTTTTATATCAAAAATTAAATCAGCACCTTGATTTATTATATATTATTGGTGCATTATAAATCAATAGTTACAAATGGATATAAACAATTTGCCTTGAACTATTCTAACAATGTATATGAATGGTTATAAATATATAGGTTACGTAGAAAATCTAACAAGAGGTTGCAAAAAAAACAATATTGCCATGTGTCCTTTTAAGGAAAAATTGAAAAATGGGATTTTTTCTCGGAATTGGGTGACAAAAAGAGTTCTTTGCAACTGGGAAGAGGCCAAATTTCGGCCCCAATTAAATAGGTTAAAAAGGTCCTTGACGGTCTCTATACATAAGATGCACCCCTGATTCAGACCTTATAAATGATGAAAAATGTGGGTCTTATATTCCGGAAAATACGGTGGACGAGATTTGAAAAAAAACACAGTATCATGGTGCTGATAATATACCAAGAGTTTCGAAAGTAGACATGCAACAGTGCTCCTTATAGTCGATGCTCATTGGCTAAATCATATGTTGTTACTTGAAGGTCTACGTAGAAATTAATCAGTTAAAGGACCATTGTTATATTTGCTGTAGGCACTACTTCTGTGTTTCAAAAAGAAAGTTAGTAGTTTTGGTTTCTATGTTAATATGTCAATAATAGGCAGGTTTGACTGCAAGATTGCCTGTGTCCCTATATATATATACTTTTAATAATCACTTCATAAAAAGAGATGCGGCTTTAATTCTTATTTCAACTGATACACTTTAACAACATTGTTGTTCCACATTCCAACATATATGTTGTCCTCCCTATCAGAGTAAGTGATGGACCATGGCGAAGACAATCCATGTTCCTGTCCCAGTAATATCTGTATCTTGGTACACTCGGCTGTAATCTGGTGGATATTATGGGACCTGTAGCCACAGACATACACTGTCCCTGTCCTGTCTATAGCCAGAACACGTGCACCCTTCAGGTTACTATCTTTATAGACTGACTTCACGGTACCGTCCATCGCCATACACGTCACTGTGTGCTTGCAGTAATCAGACACGTACACGGCCGTCTTATCTGGGCTGATCGCTATGTAGCACGGTTGTACCAACAGTTGTTTATTAATGGCATCATTCATCAGAGATCTCAACACGGTGCCGGTCATGTTGATTATATCCACCTTAGGTGGCCTCACAAATGTCACTATCAGTGTCCCATCATTATGTACTATACCCTGACACTTCCCATTGACCTTTATCTCTTGACCTTTGGACAGGGATTGGGCTACTACTGACAGAAACTGGATTTTACTCAGGTTAGGTATTGTCACAGCGACTTGTGTGTTGTTCACCTTGGTTATAGCCCATGGATCTGATGACAGCTTTTCTTCAGATATTATTTTGCTTTGTTTTGTATCCACTAATTTGACATTATTGTTCCAAAAGTCAACAATGACAAGTTGGTTGTCAAGAAGCAGGGTTGAGCCTGTAATAAAGCAGGCATTCTGGTCATTGGATGATTCGACATTGATGTCTTTATTGTGTGTTGCGGTTCTGGGAACGGGTATCTCTGTTTCTGTACTTTTGCTGTCAGTGGATTTTTCTGTTTGTGATGACTTTTGGTAATTTGGTATCTCTGCTTGCATTGCTTTACTGTCATTGGATATCTCTGTTTGCGTTACTTTGCTGTCATTTGGCTGCTTTAGTGTTAGTGATATTTTGCTGTCTTTTAGTTCTGTCTGTTGTGTAATTTTGTTGTCATTTGGTTCATTTATCAACGATAGAATTCCCAGTGTGGTCACGCCGTTCAGGTTCCCCATCAAATCTTGTATCTGTTTCTCTGGCTCAAACCTGTACCTCCAAATCTTGATGTCAGTCTCTATCTGGGTAAGACCATCCACTATTGTTTGCATTTCAAGTTTGGTTCTGTCCATAGCAGGAAACAGCTTCCCGTTTTGTTTAGTTTTGCGTAAAGTATCGAGGTTGGAGGCTGTAGACTGGATTTCACTTCTCATGTCGTCTAATTTGGCAGCAATTGAGGTCATGTTTACCTGATCTTCATCTCGTATCCTGTTTGTCTCATTAAGAACTTCATGTTCAAGTTTGTCTAAAAAGTGATTTATTTCTTGCCTAAACTGTCCAATGCTTTCTACTGCGTCAGAGCAATATGTGTCTATATCTACAACATTTTGTTCAGTTCTTCTTGTATTGCTGTCAATTTGCTGTTCAATGTCGGAAAGTTTCTTTTCTAAAACTTCATACTCCTTTTCTACATAGCTGATATCGTCACAACTTCGATGGTCAATTGTGGCACAGATGCCACAGACAAGCTGGTCATGTGACCTACAGTTAAATGTAATAGCCTCACCTTGATGTTGGGGACATTTGTTGATGGTCTTTTCCAGGGTTTTGGTCTGGGGCATACTTCTTGGCATGGTTGTCTTGTCTTGTAGAACATGATGTTTCGTCTGACGTGTTCTCCAATGATGCTTATAACATTTCTTACACAAGTATTCACAACAATTCACACAAAATCCTGCGGCGGATTCCTGCTGACCGTCGTCACTACACAGCTGGCAAAAAAGTTCAAACAGTTCCTCGGATTCCACATACCTAGGGGCACCAAATTCTCCAGCTTTCCTACCAGGAACTGACATTTTTGTGAAATAACTGTTCAACACATTTATTACAACTTATTTTCCTTGCAAGTTTATATATATATAGCTATATACGATACACAGTTTAACTTTCTGATCTTGAAATCATCAATTTTCTAAAAGAAACACCTCCTTGTTGACTTTCGGTCTTTATTGTAATAAAGGTTAAATGTAAATATGCTCAATCTTGCTCAATCTTTCATAAACATGTCACCTGGCCAGGCCTGCCAAAACTTAACTAAAAATCCTGAGATTGAGATTTTTAACAATTAAAATTTAAACGTGTGCAACGTCACATTTTTAAATGGAAATTTGAACGCTTTTTTTTTTAAAATTATGAAATTAATGCTTAAATAAAACACAAGATTACATACTTCAACATCCACTTAAGAGAGGACCTTGTAATTAGATTAGAAAGTCTTGATCTAATTTATACCACAACTACAACATATTGCTGCTATTATACATGTTGTAACATGACCAATGCTGGAAATAGCTGATAAACTGTGAAAATATTGCTGTTAAATCATGAACATTTTGTTTTGATGCAAAATACAGAGATACGGAGAGCAAATGACAAATCCGGATTTTATCCGGAGGTTTGGCAGGCCTGCCTGGTGGTGTTCTAAAATATTACCTTTACAAGAAGTCATCCACAATACTTTGAAATGTATCTAATTATAGATCACAGATCTATTTATTGAACTCATTTTAATATAAGCTATTTATAACTTAAAATTTATACTACTGAAAAGATATATAGTTTCATCTCATATTCTCTGAGACAGGAGCGGTTACGATAAATAATTTGGACATAAATTATCACCTTTATATTGTACTTGGACATTCCTAAGTTTGGTGCCTGATAAAAAAAAGAGGAAATCCAATATATTTTTTTACAGACCACTTGTTCTCTCAACCACCATGTGATAAATATTGTCGGTGACATTCTATCCTTTGATGAATGCAGAGTATCATAAATCATTTAAGTTAGGGAACTAAAGGGGCATGGCTACACACTACCAAAATTCCTTAACGTGAAATTCACGTGAAAAAAAAGGTAACAATATACTAACGTTAAATTATTTTCAACGTGAAATTCATGTGAAAAAAACAACAATGTGAAATTCACATGAAATACATAGAGTAAGTGAGTCTTATATACACATTTCATATTACAAGTTTATAATATTTTGATAGTTAACAAGGAAAACAGGTTCATATTCCCTGCCTGGAAATTATATTGTTCGAGTCTTTATTTAATCAGGGGTGTAGCTGGGTGAATTTAAACTGTACGCCCGATGGGGTTCCAAGGGGCAACCGCCCCTTGGTCAGGAGGGCTTTTGACGATCGTACATTAGATTTCATGATTTTTAGCTTAGATTAAATGTTTGTATAATTCAAGCGAAAAGAAATCGCACATGTAAAGTCAATTCAAATAGTATACATGTATTTATATTTTGTATAACAAATTAAGATCGGGAAAACAAGGGCGCAACATCTCTGCTGGAAATATGTTACCCCTTATCTCCTACCCAACTTCTGATTTTATTGCATTTTTGGACCATTTATTTATTTTATTTTTTTCTGGCAAACTGTACGTCCAGGCGTACGCCTGGCTACGCGCCTGTTAATTATTTCTTAAGGGTTATTCCATTAAAACATACCTGAGACACCAGGAAGGCAATTTAATAAACATCTATGGGTGAATCCTTTTTTCTGAAATTTGGTTCTTTAAATTCAACTTTGCATCTATAGGGGGGTGTTCAATTTCAAAAGTGCCTTCCTGGGGTCACATGTATGTTTTAATGGAATAGCCCTGACAGGATATTTAAAATTAACATAAACAGTACAGAGTCATTGTGATAGGAAGAGGGTGGTGGGGTTTAGTTGGTTTTTAAATAATTATTTGAGTTATCTGGGGAACGAAACCATTCTTCCAGTGTGAATGCATGGATTTAAATTTATCTTGAATAATTAGCTGTAAAAATAGTGATTTTGATTAGAGCTAAAATCTGGTCTTATCAGTAATTATTGACGGGCTACTACACATGCAAATTTGTTTACATAGAGTTATATAATAAAAATTGTAGCGACTACTCCTCTGAAAATACTTAAAGGATTTTAATGAAACTTCACAGGAATGTTGCTCCTGATGTCTAATTGATCCTAGCAATATTTCAGTCAGGCCGGAAATTCAAGATGGCCACCATGGCTAAAAATAGATTAAAAAAAATAATTGTAGTGACTACTTCCTGAAAACTATAAGTGATATTGATATAAGACTTTTCTAAAACGATCAGCATGACATGAGGTTGGTCATTTTCGAAAATCATTTTGATTCAACGTTAAACGTGGCTGCCAGCGGCCATCTTTGTTTACATAGAGTTACATAGTAAAAGCTTGTAGCGACTACTCCTATGAAACTGCTTTACGGATGAAACTTCATAGGAATGTTGCTCTTGATATCTAGTTGATCCTAGCAAAATTTCAGGTTGGCTGGAAATTAACTTCTTAAAAACGGTGATATTTGATATGGGACTTTTTCTAAAATTATCAACATGACATGCTAATGGTCCCTGTTGAAAATTATTTTGATTCAACATTAAACATGGCTGCAATGGCCATCTTTGATTACATAAGAGTTATATAGTAAAAACATGTAGCGTCTACTCCTGAAACTACTTGACAGATTTTCATAAAACTTCACAAAAATATTGATCTAGCTACAGTTGTTCGGGATTGAGCATGGAATAACATTGATTGCATGCGTCAATGGATGTTTGACCAGTCAGACATATAAACAACCGATGACGCATAAAATGGAAGTACTCAGTGAGACACCTCCCGCTCGCCTACAAGTCTCACGTGACAAAAATCGATATCATAACATAACACTGAGTACAATTCACCTTTTCACTATTATATTGTGAAAATAACTTCGGGCTTCCCCAGCAGTGATGGAACTTACAACTTTCAAAAAGCATATTCAAGGTATATTATAATATATCTCTCGAGCAATTCTACTGTAATCATGGTAATTCTGGCTGGTTTATATGCCTAAAGCACATCTACACCAGAATTAAATCGAGAGTTATTTTCACACTCGTGTGTACATTCAGCCAGCGAGGAAGGGGGCAGAGTTGAGCACACGATGACATTGCGTCAGTATGAACGTAATTCCATTCTCAATCGTGAATGCCTGTATCAAAAACGTATCAGTAGAGCTTCAAGGTCATATTTGACCTCTGGTTTAGAGTACAGTGTTCAGATTTCATATATAACTTCTTCTTATAATTCCAGTAACTTTCAGTCCACAAGGTCAGTTGTCTCTTAAATACATGTACTGTCTCAATTATTTTAAATTTCTTATAACTTTTTTTGTTTTGTGAATTGATAAGTTGACATGGGGTAATTGCAGCAATTATAGGGGGGTGAAAAGAAGATAACAAATCTGTCTGTAGTTAAACTCATTTATTCTGTATGCACTATCAAATATATTGTAATAACAAGAGACAAAGAGATGATGAAATTGTAAAAAACACATATTATTTAATATTATGTTCACAAACATTACACAACAACCAAATATAATACATATTTCAAGTTTTTTAATATATAAAGAATTTGTCTATTTAACCCTTATCCTGCTAAGGGCAACTACAATTCATAATTTTTCATTGCAGAGATGTTGAGATTTTTAACTCATTTTCAGTAGGTGATAAAATTTGTGTTACTCGGTTTTTATCCTTAGGTTCTATAGTAAAATAAAAATCTTTGGCAGAGTAAAAAGACGATAATTTTCAAGATTTTGATTTTCAAAGATACATATATTTAATCAACGTGCATGAATGTGCATGAACTATGCAGGTTTTTTAAATAATCACACTGTAGATACCTTAATTTTAACAGTAAACTTGGTTGAACAACGAGGATAAAGACCGAGTTTATCACCTACCAGGATGTATTGGTATGTCTTATTTCTGGTCACTTATTGGTCAGATTTTGTTGATGATGCTCTGTCAAAATTATGAATAGCCTTTGCATCTGTTGTAAACCCAGATACTCATCCTGCGAGTAACTTGTAGGCTGACCGGGTTTACAATGTCTGGCTGCTCATCAGTCATTTCCTCAACAACCCTTTGTATCATAAATGGTCCAAATTCAAAGAAAGTTCATTATATATAGCAGGATAAAGGTTAAATACAATGTTTATATAGTCTTTTGTAGTAAATGATTATGGTAAATTGGTAATGATGTACAACAGCCTCGCATACAAAGTTTTATACATATATATATAATTATACTGACAGTAAACATCAACTTTTTGACTTTTCAACTAATCCAACATGTGCAATTATTTTTTGTAAAGATTCTGGAAACAAAACAAATAACAAATCTCTTGTTCAACTTATTTATTAACTTCATGCAATCTGTATTATTCTCTTAAAGGGACACATGGTGATCTGATTTCTTTAAAAACTTAGGCATCTCGCTAGTTCTTCTGCATAACTTGCATTGGATCAATTATTAATATTAATTATACGAATAATAACAAGTAAATTGTTTTTACATATAATTAACTGTTGATAATAATGCACCAATAATATATTTCAACTTTATGGTAAAATCTGTTGATAATAATGCACCAATAATTTCAACTTTGGGTCACCGTGGCCAAATGGTTAACGACGTTGCGTTGTAAACCTTCGCCTCTTCACCGCTGCGTGTTTGAATCCCACTGGGAGCTCGTAAGTGAGGAAGTATCGATTCTTACGGATGACGGGAGGTGTACAATACTGGTTCGACCCAGGAAAAGTGCCTCCACCACAAAAAATCAACCGTCATATAATAACCTTACATGTGTTGAAAATGACGTAAAGCAACATACAAACAAACAAATCAACTCATGGTAAAATCAGTGAAAAACATTGAAAACTAAATATTTAATTTAATTATTTTCAAGTTGGTTTAAAGTGAAAATGATAATGGATATATAAATCTGAAACAATAATTTCAATGCTTGATAAACAACTTAACAAGATTGCCATTAATTTTGTCCCTTTAAATACTATCTTGATACAATTGTAACAGACTGCCAGATTATAAATAAACTTTGATAAAAGCAACAGTAAAATATTTTAATTAAGCAAGTACCACACTAGCCAAAGAGAAACATTACATTTAATGAATGATGACATAAACTTGATAAAAGTGATATTGATATGGGACTTTTTCTGAAATGATCAGCATGACAAGATGTTGATCCTTGTCAAAAATTATTTTGATTTGACATTAAACATGGCTGCCTGAGTGGCCATCTTTGTTTACCTAGAGTTATATAGTAAAAACTTCAACTTGTAGCGACTACTCCTCTGAAACTACTTGACAGATTTTTATGAAACTTCACAGGAATGCTGACCTAGCTATCAAAATCTATCAGTAGAGCTTCAAGGTCATTGACCTCTTGTTATTTTAACAATTCTGCCTAGAAGAATAACTTTAGCCTTTATTATACAAACCAACGAGCCCTACTTTCTTAAACTGTATTAAAGGTTAAACATTTGTAATTTTATCCTTTGTGAAGAAATAAATCCTATAATTGTGAAGAAATAAATCCTATAATTGTGCAAAATCTACTACCTAACAAAACAGTGTAATATAACTAGGAGTGTGGGTGAGGTCTTCAAGGGCGTAACCATAAATTATACGCACGAAACTAAATAATTGGTCTAGTCAGGGGGTCATTTGAGCATGCTCCCCCACTCACAAACAGACAATTTTAACAAAAGCTATGAATGCTAACCTGCGATATGCTGACGATCTTGCTTGACTTCGTTAACAATTACTATAAACGCTCGATTTTGTCAAAATGAAGATTGCTTGAAACATGTATGATGGACATGTTTCTTTAGGCGAGACATCATGTTGCGCGCAACTCTTGTTTATCTTATCTTTACCAATTTGTTTATAATATCAATAAAAGCTTAAAAAGGTTGCCTGATTCATATCCATTCATATACTCCCCCACACACTCCCCCCACCCCCACCCCAACCCATTTTTAGCTCACCTGAACACACAAGTGTGAGTTATTGTGACCACTCTTTGTCAGTCTTCTGTCATATGTCGTCTGTCTGTCGTCAACTTTTAGCTTGTTTAAACGATAGAGGCCACATTACTTGAGCAATCTTAACCAAACTTGCACAGATTGTGTATGACCATAAAATCTCGTATGAATTCGATAATGGGCAAGACCAGTAACACCAGAGTTATGGCCCCCGAATTAGCAAAAATGCAGTTTTACATGCTGTCAACACGATAAAGGCCACATTTTTTTAGCAATCTTAACCAAACTTACACAGTTTTTTTTTATAGTTTTTATTTATTTTATTATTATTTTATTTATTTTTTCAGAATTTTTTTTTTCTTTTTTTCTTTTTTTTTTTTACTTTTTTAATATATATATATACACTTCTCAAAACTGCTAACTACACCGCTCACGTTTTGGGTTATATATATCGATGGGTTGAATGTTTTTCAATAAAATAAAAAGGAAATACCAATTCAATCATTTTTACATCATTTCATTTTATTTTTTTCATGGGCAATGCTAGAACTAAACCACAATAAGCAATTACAAACGACCCATGTAAACACTAAAGTCACACTTTTCCCATATCTACTACAATTCAATCATTTTTACATCATTTCATTTTATTTTTTTCATGGGCAATGCTAGAACTAAACCACAATAAGCAATTACAAACGACCCATGTAAACACTAAAGTCACACTTTTCACACTAAAGTCACACTTTTCCCATATCTACATGTAGATATGGGAAAAGTGTGACTTTAGTGTTTACATGGGTCGTTTGTAATTGCTTATTGTGGTTTAGTTCTAGCATTGCCCATGAAAAAAATAAAATGAAATGATGTAAAAATGATTGAATTGGTATTTCCTTTTTATTTTATTGAAAAACATTCAACCCATCGATATATATAACCCAAAACGTGAGCGGTGTAGTTAGCAGTTTTGAGAAGTGTATATATATATATATTTTAATTTTCTTTCTTCCTGTTTTTGGATTTGACGAACTTAGCAGGAAGCATTGGTATGATGTCTAATTGCGCATATTGCGTTTTTTCCCAAATCGTTGATTTTTGACTGAGTTACGGCCCCTTGACATTTTTATTTTTACTTTAAATTTCTTTTTGGCGCTAATCCTCCTAAACACCTTGTTGGATTTCGACGATACTTGGCAGGAAGGTTCGGTAAGATGTCTAGGTATGCAAATCGCTGTATATCAATGAAATCTTGGACAAGTTTGAAAACCAGCTAGATCTTTTATTGACGACAGAGTTATGGCCCTTGATTTATTGAGAAATGGTGTATTGTATTTTCCTTTGTTAAATCTGTAGCTACTTCATTTTTAGCTCTACTGGCCAAAGGCCAGGCGAGCTTATGGGATCACTTTTCGTCCGTCGTTCGTCGTCCGTCTGTCTGTCCGTCTAGCAGTTTTATCAAATCGACATCTCCTCTGAAACCGCTTGAAGGATTTCATCACAATGTCACTTGGGAGGGCCACTCAGATTTGTATTTTTCATGGCCGCCAGTCATCCAAGATGGCCGCCATGGCTAAAACTAGGTCAAATATAAGGAATTTTCAAACATCTCCGACGAAACCACTTATTCCATTATTGTGAAATACTGTAAACATGTTCCTTGGGTTAGCCTCTATCAAGTTTGTGTTTTTCGTTATCGTCGAATAATCAAAATGGCCGCCACGGCGATCCAAAGTTTAAATAAGAGTTATATAGGAAAAGGCTAAAAATAACATCTTTTCTGAAACCGCTTGAAGGATTTTGATGAAACCTAATCACATTGATCTTTGGGTTAGTCCCACTCAGATTTGTGTTTTTAGGGCCTCCAGTCACCCATGATGGCCGCCATGGCTAAACTTAGGTACAATTTAAGGACATTTATCAAACGACATATGAAATATGGTTTTGCGGTGTACATGTACTTGTGAAGGAAGTTTTTCACACCTTCCCTTCCACTGCTGGATAGGCAGTTAGTAACACAGTAGGTGGTGAAGTATGTATCCTTGAGCTATTTGAAGCTAATTGCATAAACATCTTGTCTCAGTCCTATATAAAAATAGTTATACCATATATCGGATCAGACTGCTATAAGCATCTCATGGCTTCAACACAAGCATTGAACCTTCAAATTAATAAAAGTACTTAAATAAAGATACTCCAGCTCGCACTAAGCGTTCTGTAGGTTTTAATTTAACCTGGTATCTAGTACTATATCTCAGATGACCTTGAGTGATCTGTTGGTTCAATACAATAATGAACCTTAAGACATAAGTCTATATTTTTCAGATGACTTTAAGTGATCTGTTGTTCAATACAATAATGAACGTTGGCCAAAAGTATATATCATAAATTGATAGTACGAAATTATTACTATACTACATAGTTAGATAGTATTAACGTACTTTACCAACTAATAGGAATCAGTAATGCATTTCAAATGTAATACAAGTAACATTGTATATACACATTGAACCTTATAAATATACAGAAATGTATAAAGCACAAACACGCAATAATATATAAAACAAGGTGTATGATATATTTACATAATAGTCACATACCCCTTATATATAAGAAATAAATAATAATGGCAATATAATATATATTCAGTTATGGCTGAATTCTGAAATAAATTTTACACATGTATCAGATCAGGTTATCTGAGAATGATGTATGAACAAGATAACAATACACATTATTTGTTGTGCGTTACGGAATAAACCGTAAGATTTGTATGTTAAGGTATTAATCGAACACTGAGACAGATTTGTATGTTAAGGTATTAATCGAACACTGAGACAGATTTGTATGTTAAGGTATTAATCGAACACTGAGACAGATTTGTATGTTAAGGTATTAATCGAACACTGAGACAGATTTGTATGTTAAGGTATTAATCGAACACTGAGACAATTTGAATTTAAAAGAAAGGGGATCCCTGATGAGACTGCCCTTGGAATTTACTGAATATTTCAATATCTATATATGATGTTATATATGATATAAATGGAACATATCACTCACATAATCTGAAAATAACAAGTAGATATTCTAAAAACAGTTGAAACAGTGCTTTAAACCTTGTGGACTAGATCACAGGGGATTATTACTATTATTGTGGTTAGATTGATCAACATGAATATGTGCATATATTGTATTATATTATATAAATGTATAACTGGAAATAAAGCAGTGTAGGGTCTATGCTTGAATGAATCTGACTTTGTGGGTGAGTTGGGCTTCAGTACTATATATATATTACAATGATCTTTAGGATAGTCCCCCTTAGAATTGTGTTTTACGCGGCTGCCAGTCATCCAAGATGGCCACCATGGCTAAAATTAGGTCCAATTTAAGGAAATTTCAAACAAGATCTCCTCCAAAACCACTTATTCCATTCTTTTGAAATATCATAAACATGTTCCTTAGGTTAGCCTCTATCAAGTTTGTGTTTTTTCGTTATCATCAAATAATCAAAATGGCCACCACAGCGACCCAAAGTTTTCTTAGAGTTATATAGGAAAACGTTAAAAATGACATCTTCTCTGAAACCGCTTGAAGGATTTTGATGAAACTTAATCACAATGATCTTTGGGTTAGTCCCATTCAGATTTGTGTTTATGGGGCCTCCAGTCATCCATGATGGCCACCATGGCTAAACTTAGGTACAATTTAAGGACATTTATCAAACGACATATTACCACTTATTCCATTCTAGTTAAATATCATATACATGTTCCTGTTGTTGGCCTCTATCAAGCGTGTGTTTTTCGTTGTCATCAAATATTCAAAATGGCCACCACGATAACCCAAAGTTTACATAGAGTAATATATAGGAAACATGTTTCTTGGGTTGGCCTCTATCATGTTTATGTTTTTAAATCACATTATACCAGTAGAGCGTCTACAGGCCCACTTGGGCCTCTTGTTTATCTAATCTTTACCAAATTTGTTTAGAATTTTAATATCAATAAAAGCTTAAACAAGTTGCCAGATTCATATCCATCCATATTATTATTATACTCCCCCCCCCCCCCCCCCCACCCCACCCCAACCCATTTTTAGCTCTGCTGATCAGAGATCAGCCTCTGATCAGCAGAGCTTATGCCGTGGTGCGGTGTCCGTCGTCCGTCCGCCCGTCTGAGTTTACAGGAGCGCCTTGTGTGTCTTTTTTTATGTATAAAGTATGTGTGTGACTTTTTTTTCTTGTGTGACTGGCACACAAGCAAGTATGTCTCTATACGCAAGAAATAGTCTATTTCTTCATTTAAAGCAATAAAAAATTGCAGTCACACAAGGGGAGGGGAGCTTTTGTGTGACTAAAATGTGTCCAAATGGTAACAACGAGACACAAAATGTCAAAAACAGTCACACAAAGTATAAACGTACACACAAAAAACAGACACACATGTTTTAGTCACACAAAGCCTGATTTTGTGTACGTCTGTCCGTAAACTTTTTTTTGTAGCGACTACTCCTCTGAAACTACTCAATGGATTTTCATGAAACTTTACAGAAATGTTGCCCATGAAGTCTAGTTGATCCTAGCAAAAATTCATGTAGATGTGAAATCCAAGATGGCCACCAAATCTAAAAATAGGTTTTTAAAAAACAAGTTTGTAGCGACTACTTCTTGAAAACTCTAAGGAATATTGACATGGGACTTTTTCTAAAATGATCAGCATGACATGATGTTGGTCCTTGTCGAAAATCGTTTTGATTCGACTTTAAACATGGCTGCCAGCGGCCATCTTTGTTTACATAGAGTTATATAATGAAAACTTGTAGCGCCTAGTCCTCTGAAACTGCTTAACAGATTTTCATGAAACTTCACAGGAATGTTTCTCTTGATGTCTAATTGATCATAGCAAAATTTCAGGTCGGCCGGAAATTCAAGATGGCCGCCACGGCTAAAAATAGATTTTTAAAAAATATGTTTGTAGCGACTACTTCTTGAAAACTATAAGAGATATTGATATGGGACTTTTTCTTAAATGATCAGCATGACATGATGGTTATCCGAGTCGAACATTATTTTGATTCAATTTTAAACATGGCTGTCAGTGGCCATCTTTGTTACATAGAGTTATATAATGAAAACTTGTAGCGACTACTCCTCTGAAACTACTGGACGGATTTTCATGAAACCTCACAGGAATGTTGCTCTTGATGTCTAATTGATCCTAGCAAAATTTCAGGTTGGCCTGAAATTCAAGATGGCCGCCACGGCTAAAAATATATTTTCAAAAAACACGTTTGTAGCGACTACTTCCTGAAATCAAAATCAATCAGTAGAGCTTCAAGGTCATTTACCTCTCTTGTTATGAAATTTCATTCATAGAAGAAAGTGGGACAAATTCTAAAAACTAGACACAACAGAATTATTGCACGATGATACCAGGTGAGCGATCTAGGGCCATCCTGGCCCTCTTGCTCAAATTTAAACTCTAAAGTAATTAACAGAGTCAAATTCCTGATCATAAAGACGCTGTATTCAATAAAAATTATAAGAAAAAAATCTATTGCTGTACTTATGAAGTTGATTCATTAACAGGTCATCAAATAACGCTTAGTTCTCTGTTATCTCTGACAGGACTGCATGTTCACCTGTGCATATCTTTCTAATATCCTTTAAGAAGACTCATGGTTCATGGGGTCAAATCCCTATCTGGATCACTCTTTGTCCGTCCGTCGTCCAGTCCGTTGTCGTCGTTAACTTTTGCTTCATAACGACTTCTCGGAACCATTGGCCAATTTTGACAAATTTCACATGGATCATCCTTAGATAAATGCTTTTTAAGTTTTTAAAATTAAGTCAGTGCAACATCCAAAATGCGCACCATAAACCATATATCGTATGAAACCGTAAAAAATATTTTTCTCAGAACCGCTGACAGATTTCAACAGCTTTTTCTTTTAAAATGATCGCCAACTCTAGACTGTCAAGTTTTGTTCAAATGATGTCTCCGGGGTCAAAAATGTCGTGCGCCTGAGGTCCAAAGTTTGTAGTATTGAGATTTGCATGTTTTTCAGTAGATTTAATTATATAGGATTTTTTTTTTAAAAATCATCTTCTCTGAAACAACAAGGCACAGAGCTCTTCATGTATTACATGTGTGTCTTCTACATTGGTCATTTTTATTTCACACAATTGTTGGCTTTTTTTCTGCTTTTTTCTTTCACACTACCGGGTAGTTTGTTTTGGTTTTTGTAAACACAAAATTTACCGTCTACTTCGCAATATTATTTTAGATACATATACATCATATTATGTTGAATGCTTGTATTTTTGTTTTAACGAAAGTTATGTATGTATGTATTGAGTTTTTGAGTTGTTGAGGTTGAATATCGCTTTTAACAATTAATTTTGCAATACTTTTTTCACAATTGGGCAGTTACCACACTTTTTTCGCAAATGACTCAGACTAGGGAGTCTTCACAGAATTTTTAGAAAGAAAAGCCCTGTGAGCAGAACGCAATATAAAATAAAAACCAAGAGCTCAATGACCTTGAAGCTCTACTGATAGATTTTGATAGCTAGATCAGCAAATTCCGTGTGAGGTTTCATAAAAATCTGTCAAGTAGTTTCAGAGGAGTAGTCGCTACAAGTTGAAGTTTTTACCATATAACTCTAGGTAAAGCAAAGATGGCCACTGGGCAGCCATGTTAAATGTCGAATCAAAATAATTTTCGACAAGATCACATCTGTCATGCTGATCATTTCAGAAAAAGTCTCCCATATCAAATATCACTTTATAGTTTCAGAAGTAGTCGCTAAAAAACTTATTTTTTAAAAAAATCTATTTTTAGCTATGGTGGCCATCTTGAATTTCTGGCCGACCTGAAATTTCTGGCAGACCTGAAAATTTCTGGCAGACCTGAAATTATTGCTAGGATCAGTTAGATATCTCAAGAGCAACATTCTGTAGAGTTTCATGAAAACCGACCAAGTCGTTTCAGAGGAGTAGTCGCTACAAGTTTTTACTATAATAGACTCTATGTAAACAAAGATGGCCACTGGCAGCCATGTTTAAAGTCGAATCAAAACGATTTTTGACAAGGACCAACATCATGTCATGCTGATCATTTAGAAAGCAGTCCCATAGTCAAATCACTTATAGTTTTCAAGAAGTAGTCGCTACAAAACATGTATTTTAAACATCTATTTTTAGGCTTCGGTGGCCATCTTGGATTTCACATCAACAATGAATTTTGCTAGATGATCACGTAGACTTCATAGGCAACAATTTTCTGAGAGTCGAGTCGAGCTAAGATATCGTTCAAATACAACTTTTACTGAATTACTTTTGTATTATGCATCAAGGTGTAAATCGTTTAATTGAAAATAACACTTGTCGGAATAAATGATATACTTCTAACTCACCAGTTATGGAAGTTAGGTGTATTGGCAGACAGCCTGAAAGGGACATGCTACAAAACAAACTACGAGGCTATATGTCTCCATTCTAGTTGGTTTGATTGAAACACCTTGATGTTAAATCAACCAATTCGATGAGACCAAGTACTGTGTGTATTACATAGTTCCATATATAACAGAAATAAATCGGGTGGTCTGCTCAACCCACTAAAAATTGACCGTCATACATATAGTCTAAGTTTTTAACAAATGTCGGAAAAAATGGTTTTAAAAACCCCGAGAAAGGGGTGTTTCGGGGGATGATGGACCTGATCAGCAGCCAGACATTGTTAAAACCACCCCTGAAACCGCACTGCGACGTTACTCGCAGGCTGATGGGGGTTTACAATGATGCATTTTAAGGCTATTATAGTCATGCTTATAAAGGGTCTAAGGAGTAAATTGCACTACTGGCATCTATTAAGGCGACATACAAGCAATCTTGATTTTTCTATACTAGTTTGCAAATTTGCCAGTCACGAATATATTTTTTCATATGGTCATATAAATAAAAAGTATTTAGTAAACGCTCTTTCCTCACCCCTCCCCCACACTAAATTTAAATAGTTATAACAGACACGTACTTTAATATTTTGATGATTACACGTGGAAAAAGTAATTATGTAACCATTTAATTTGTGTAGAGTCAACTGCTAGGGTTTGTACTATAAAGAGTGTCTTATTGATGCCCGTAAGCATGCTATATATTCTGCAGAAATGAACATTAGCCACCATTTTGAGTGAGCAGAAATATAAAATTCTAACACTTACACAGCTATGTGGGTGAAACAAAACAGAGATTTTACACACCATTTACCAACTCTGCCAAAGGTTGAAAATGGGCATCTCCGTATATTATGTGAACGATAATGAACTAAATCAATGGATTTTAGGAAAAAGTATTTAATAACAAGACACGGTTAGGTGTTGTAGTTGTTTTTTATACAACTGTTCGTGTTATTACCACTTGGATATTAGGCTACTAACTATTCACTAATTCAGCCCCAACAATTTATATCACAACAATATCAACATACTTTATGGAAAAACAAACCCAGATCCACTTTACCTCATGTGAAAAAAACTGATGATATACATATAATCCTGACTCATGCCAGAGCTTTTTTTTCAAGAAAATTGGAGCAAAGGCCTAGGCCTGCTCGATTTTGAGAAAAGAAAGTGCGAGATTGCAAATTGGGAGAAAAAGAGCGTGATGTTCGTTATTTATGCAAACTTTATTTTTAAGGGATACACACATGACAATCTTGAGTTTTATATCTTAAAGAGACACATGGCAAATCATGAGTCTTTATATCTTAATGGACACACTGACAATCTTGAGTTATATCTTAAAGGGACACATGGCAATCTGAGTTCTATATCTTAAAGGGACCGATGGCAATCTGAGTTGTATATCTTAAGGGACACATGGCAATCTGAGTTTTATATCTTAAAGAGGACCCATGGCAATCTGAGTTTTATATCTAAAGGTTCACACTGGCAATCTGAGTATTTATACTCTTAAAGGACACAATGGCAATCTGATCTGAATAACTTAAAGGGACACATGACAATCTTGAGTTTTATATTAAGAATTAAATTAGCACCTCAATGTATTAATCATACAGTACAGCTCACGCGAACACACTCATCTCACTCCGATTCGCCAGGGTTGGTAGTATTCGAGTTTCGCGCGAAGTATGCGGAGTCGGTGGTTTGTCCTCGCAGCGAAATTCATCTCACAGCCGGAGAAAGTACGCTATTGCCGGAGATGATAGGCCACTCGAGTTACTCTCCTAGCGTAGAATCACACAATTAAGCAAAAGTGACACGTGTCGAACTATCCGCGTACCTCGGCGTGACGGATGCCGCGTATCTCGGCGTAAAATTTAATTAACTGTAATTTTCCTTTGACGTCGCCATTTTTTTAGAATTGAATAAGATAATTCCAATCACGGGCCACCCAAGTACATGTATGTAATGTAATAAACCAAGTACAATGTATGTAAAAGTATAAATATAGCACCGCACACAAACAAATGCTTGATTGTGACGAGAGTATTATCAAATTATGAAAGCATCATTAAATTGATAAAAACAAGTAGGGGTCTACAAAATACATGCACAAGATGTGTAAACCTTTAAAATGACCTTGCCGTGAATTGA